>JAPKLW010005588.1:4066-20360 GCA_026898455.1 Plectranthus barbatus | reverse complement strand
TGCATTCCTCGAACAAGTTGACCCTCTCGTGCTCTACGAAGGGTCTTTTCTGAGAGACCATATCCTTTAAAAATTTCATATACCCCGGTATCTCTCGTAGTGCCTCTATCAGCGGAATGTTAATGTTTACTTTCTTCATGTTCTCAAGAAAGCATGCAAATTTCTCGTTCATCTTCGCTTTGGCAAACCGCTGTGGATACGGCAGGGGAGGCTTATACATTGGTGGCTCGTCTGGCGTCGATCGACGAGCTTCAGCCTCGTTCGATGGGAGCTTTGGCGCTTCGTCGATCGACGGCAACCCTCCGTCGATCGACGGGGCTGCGTCAGCGACAGCTTCTTCGGCCTGCTCGCCATCTTCGTCCTCCTTTGAATCAGTCCTTGCTTGCTTTGGCCCTTCGTACGATTTTCCCCCTCTTAGAGTGATAGCAATCACTTGGTTTATCTGACTCTGAATTTTGGGGTTAGCTTGAGTATTGCTAGGAAATTGCCCGGGTTTGTGCTGGGCTTCGAGAGCTTTGGCGATCTGACCGACCTGAGTCTGTATGATCTGTACGTGTTTCTCGACTTGGTCCACCTTGGTCTTTACTCCAGCTATCTCTTGCTTCAACTTGGCTACAGTATCAGTAGAGCCTTCCATGAACTTGGCCAAAATCTCCTCGAGATTTGGCTTCTTCTTCTCCACCACTTCTCCATCTTGCACTGCAAACCCAGGTGGTGGTTGCTCAGCTGCTTGGGGGTTCGCGTAGGAAAATCCAGGATGGTTCCTCGCGTGATTGAAAGTGTAGGGCTGGTTGTGCTGCTGATATCCTCCACGGTAGTTGTCTTGATAACCGCCCCTTTGAATGAAATTTATAGCGGAACATTCCCCCTCAGACGGAGCTTGCACTGGCTCTACTGCAGCAACTATTTTCTCCTGCTTCAGTGCATCGAAATCTTCTCTGATCTTTTTCCGCTCGGCTGCCAAATTGGGTTGCTCGGCAACTTTTTCCACCACTTTCTCCTTCTCGACCACCATCACAGGCCGAGTTCGGCTTGAGGACCACCGTTGAGTGTTGTTGGCCATCTTTTGGAAGAACTCCATGGCTTTCTTTCCGCTCTTCGTCATGATCGTGTCTCCAAGTGTGGTGTCCACCAATTTGGCTGTCTTATCATTGAGCCCTTCATAGAATGCTTCTGCCTGTTCTCCTGGCGGAAAACCATGTCCGGGGCATGATCTCAGCAGCTCTTTGAATCGATCCCACGTCTCACTGAAGCTTTCATCGGGCCTTTGAGCGAACCTGATGATTTCTTTCCTTCTCTGCCTGATGACATTCGGAGGGAAAAAGTTTTCTAGGAATTCATTCCTCAATTCGGTCCACGTACCTATGCTTCCTTTGTCCAGTGCGGTGAACCATGACTGTGCCTTATCCCTCAGAGAGAATGTGAACAGACGCATTCGAATGGCACTCTTGCTGACTCCTCCAATCTTGACAGTGTTGCAGAGCATCAGGAACTTATCCAGATGTGCATAGGGGTCCTCAGTAGCCCTTCCTCCGAATTGATTTTGTTGCACCATCTGCACCAATCCGGTCTTCAGCTCAAAATTGTTGGCATTGATGCAAATCCTGAAGTCTGTCTCCCTGAACCGAGGTTTGTACCGGTTCTGCATGGCTTCCTCTTCTTCCTCATCGTCAGACTCCTCTGGAGGATCCTGATTGTCGTCCTCTTCATCACCAGGATTGTCATCAAACAACGGGTTATGGCGAAGATCCCTTCCATTCGGATTGTTCCTCTCGAGGTCTCTTTCCAGATGGTATTGTTGAATTTGCGCCCTCATAGCTTGGACCTCTTGGAGAAGTACAGCCTGCTCCTCTGCAGTTAGCATTGGTGGTTGCGGTTGAATAACCGGTGGTGGCACGTTATCTTCCATTGTTTGATTACTCGAGCCTTCCTGAGTACGCTTATTCTTCCGGATCTTTCTGCTTGTGGCTTCAATGTCCGGGTAGTAATATAACGGATCCTTTCCTCTGGCTCTTGTACTCATGCACTACCTGTACAACAAAGGAGGTAGTGAGGTAAAACTGAAAATAAAACGTAACGAACTAAAATAAACAACGGAAATTTGGAAAAACAGAAGCGACGTCGATCGCTTGGACCTAGCGTCGATCGACGGAAAGAATCCACTTCGTCGATCGACGCGGCGTCCTCGTCGGTCGACGGCGGGTACAAAAACTTGAAGAAATTACAAAAAAAAATTTACAGCCTAAAGCAATATTTCAATCACAGACTTAATAGTAAGATTAATTCTATTCTATTCCCCGGCAACGGCGCCAATTTGATCACTGTAATTTGTACAGATTAATTATAGAAATAGTGGCAAATAAATTTGTAAACCCTAAGGTTATCGATCCAGGGGAATGAAACAACGAAAAATCCTTAAGTACTAAGTCAGGCGTTCTTGAAAATACTGGTTAGGAAAATCAGATAAAAAGTTTTGGTTGTTTTGAAAATTGCAATACTTGCTAATGAAAATTAAACAGGAAATTAAAAGGCTTTTGAATTCAAATAAGAGAAGCACAGATTCCAGGGATATCTACCTATCAAGTATGACATGGATGAATGAATTGATTAATTCCCAATTTTAATTCCTCTTCGTAGTGAAACATCAGAAAAATATTATGAACTTCTTTGTTTGACAATTCATAAAGTAGATTAATTAATTACCTATCTCTGCTCGGTCTCAAGATAAATTAACTAACTCCAAAGATCTACATATTTATTCCTACAATTAATCTCCTTCAGTTACGACAATAAATCAAATTATATTGTGAAAATCTCTTTCCATTGAAAACTATCACAGTTACGTCTCAAGTAATCAACTAGATAATCCTAAGATGTGGCCAACAAACTCAAGATTATGAATAAACACAGATCTCACAAACTATGAAGGGAAAGGGAAAATAATTCAATTAATCACAACATGTATACATTGATAGTTCGAAACCCTAGAATCTGAGAAAGAGATTAGTTACACATATTCAGAGTAATATTCATCATAGAAAGATAAAACCTGAATTGCATAAAAACTTGGGTTGGAATGTCTTCCCACAAAACTCTATCTTCAAACATAAACTCTAAAACTCTTTGAATCTCTCAAAATCTGAAATCTGGAATAAAAACATGCTTAAAACTCGATTTTACAAGGTTATTTATAGAGGTGGAGGTGTATCATATCAAATCTAGGGCTAAAGATATGAAAAATTTCGAATTCAGCCAATTTCCCGCGCCAGGAGGTCTCCGTCGATCGACGCAGCATCCCCGTCGATCGACGTGGAAAACTGAGGTCAGCCCCGTCTGTGCGGTCTCACGGTTTTGGCCATAACTTCCTCATCCGAACTCTGATTGACCCGATTCCAGTTGCGTTGGAGAGCTAACTCAAAGCATCATCCATTGCCATGCGCCAATAGCCCGAATTCCTCTTGTGGAAAAACTTTTCACTGCTACTCTTACACATCACTGCTTTCGGAACGGTTTCCTCGTGAGTTTAGGCCTAAAAACCTGCATAAACATCAAAACACACCTAAAACCACCTAATATTGATATCATGCATAAAATATATATATAAACTCAATAAAACTACATAAAATAATATAAAAATAATATAGATAAGTGAGTGAAATAATGAACTTATCACTTAACAACATCTACCGTTTGATAAACTCTTTCCTCTTCCGGCCATTGGTTATTACATTCAAACATTTCCTCATACACGTCTCGGATAGGCCTCCGCTGTCTTTGTCTTTGCATCATTAGGGCTCTCATGTCCTCCATTTGCCTTTGCACATTCTCAAGTCTTTCCTTGTCAATTCCTCTTCTATTCTCCATGTTAGACACCTACAAGAATCCAACAAACTCAAAGTACCAACAAATACAAAAACTAACAATTTATTCACACAAACAAAAACACAAACACCTAGCCTACAAGCTTCACTTTTCCCCTAATATCTAGCAACCTACTAAATGAAGTCCCCGACAACGGCGCCAAAAACTTGATACACAATAAAAACTCATACAAATTCTCACTGCACACTCAAGGTTTAATTATCAATCCAGGTCCTTCTTCCCTTCGCCTGCTAGATTACCGAGATACAATAGCAAAGTCTTATAGCTAGGCAAAATAGAATCGTTGAGTAATTTTTATCAACTAGGCAATCAATTTAAACCTATGCTAACAACATTTAACAAACAATGAATTAAACCAAAAATCAACATTCAATCAATTCTCTCCACACTTTGGTAAACCAAGATATGCAAATACTCAAATGAGGTAGATAGGATGTTGAAATAAATGTAGATGTAATCCAATTAGGTTAATCATTGATGTAAACACATTTTAATCCCTAAGAGGTTGAGCAATCGACCCTACATTCGCTAGCCACTTGCTACGGAGAACTAACGGTAGATGACACTAGGAATTGCAAACAGCTACGTTATTAACCCCAAGATCACTCCCAATCGATCGTCAATTATCGCCCTACGACCTAGCCCCGCACAGAGATTGGAACTAAAATCGTAAGAATATACACTTTTCATGACGAGTCCGCCCACTTGTTGGCTGTATCGTTCACATCAACTATCTCAAAAGCTGGCTATTACCTACACCTAAGAGATAAGGAACAAGCTCAAGTGCAATTCAATCCCTCAAAGGAAAGTAAACAAACAATTATCAAACCTAATCTTCATGCATCCTTGTTCAAATCAACATCCACATTGAATTAGAGCAACATACCTCTCAATTGTAACAATACAAAGTTGAAATCAAATACATCAATTACAATTGATAGGTAGAAAGTGAAATCTTCCCCAATTTGATTTGCTAGGTCTTGATCTACCCCCTTGGATCTTCAATTTTCCTCCAAGGATTGATGAATTAGCTCCTTGATACATTGAGTGAGGTTTTGGAAGAGATGGAAATGGGAATCGTAGAGAGAATTTAGGTAATTTTCCCTTAGATATGACCAAAGTTCTCAAAATAACCATTTTCCCCATTTTATAACGAGTTGGCAGAGCCTCGGATTGCCCGGGCCAAGGTTGGCTCGCCCGAGATGGCTTGAAATTGAGAAACCGCCAAATCAGCCCGATCAGGATTGGCCGAGCCAAATCAGGATCGGTCGAGCTTGCTCTCTGTCCTGCTAGGATGGGTCGAGCCATTTTAGCTCGGTCGAGCTGAACCTCTGTCTAGCTTAGGATGGGTCGAGCCATTTTTGGCCCGGCCGAGCCGTTCTGGATCCTCACAGCTTTTTCCTCCAAAACTCACCAAAAAGTGCTGTTTTATGCTCAAAACGCAACCTACAACTTCCAAAACACAAAAACACGAAAACACGACAAAAGAGCAACAAAAACATATGGTATGGGAGTAAAATGGACACAAACATGCACGCTCACACATCGAAAAACAGGTCATTTTATGCACATATCATCAATGGAGCACGAGCGAAACATTATTTTAGTGGAAGCATAGAAAGAGAGAAGGCTTCCATTCAAATGGAAGAACCTTGAAGCAGGGAGTCCTGGACCATTGGAAGGCTTAATTGATGAAGATAATCTTGGTCCAGGGAGAAAGTTTATTTTATTGACAATTATGTTGTTAATTTTTTTTTGTTAATTTCAGGCTAGTTAATTTGTTCTTATGCTCTAGCCTTTAAATGACATGCTTCGTAGTTAGGAGTAAAAATTCTTTGCATTAAGTGAGTTTTTTAATATATGTTTTCTGTTTTAAATTCGGTTTTAGATAAGTTAACAAGGAAATTTGGTAGGTGAAGGATAATTACCTTTCTAATCGAATAAAGTGATTTTGGCAGAAAAGCTACGTGGAAGGCAATTACCTGTTGAAGAAAACTGCCGGCTGACGTAAGAGGAAGAAAACTTACCTTTTGCAGGTAGTTAGTGGTGGTTATTAATTCAAAATTTTTCATTGTGTCTTTTCAAGAGAAATCGAAGAGTCATTGCCTTTTACATTATTAAAATAACTCTTTGAAGTTATTTTCGCACTCATAATTTCATACCTTGTTCGACATTCGTAAGAAAGAGAGTCTGCAGAGAAAGAAAGGAATTTCTGCCAAAGAGTGAAGTGTGTCGATAAAACTGTAAGTATTTACTCTCCTCTTCACTTTTATTTGGAATTTGAGTTGAAACTTCTGGAGTAAACATGGATGCATGCTCAGTTAACGGTAACAAAAATTTCTGATTTTGCAAATTTTGTGATGATTCCTTGAATGCTTGTGAATTGTTCTTTAAAATCATGTCTGGGCAGCATGTGAGGATGAAATATTTGATGGGTAGTTGATTTCTAGGGCGAAAGCAATTTATGCGATACATATGCGAGGTTTGGTGTTTTCTTTGTTCTGGGTTGTAAAAACTTCTGATTCGCGTGTAAGAAATTATTCCTGTCCATAATTTTTCTTGAATTTGTAAATGAAGTTTTCTGTGTATTTTGATAGAGTATAAAGTTTGGGGGAGAGTAATTTCTTAGCCGAAACAACTCATGTGTGAAAGTTGTTGGTTTGAAGTAGTGTTAATTTGTTGTTCATCATCTTTTTGTTTGAAGAATTTGCAGAAATCCCAATAATAAAAACTAAGAACCTAGCAAAAAGAAAGCCAGGATTGAAGGATGAAGATTCTGAACCGAGCCCAAAGAAGGGAAAGAATGAGAAACTAAAAGCAAGCCCCAAGAAGGAGGCTTCTACGACCAAGACGAAGAAAGTAACTAACCCATTGTGAAGGTCTAACCGTACTGCCTTAGCCACAATGGCCCAGAGGAATGCACGACTTCCATAGACAAGTGAGGAAACCCTATTGAAATCCAGGAGGAAGTATCACCTTCGCCGAAGAAGGGTAGAGTCAAAAGGGAAAGAAGGTTCCCTTGTTGAAATTGGTTGATGCGACATAGTAAGTTGCTGCTGAGGAAAAAGTGAAGGAGGATGTCAGTACCAAGAAACCTACACCCTTCACATCTAATACAAAGGAGGATAAACCAACTTCAACCAAGGTGGTGCCATCTGTTGGGAAATCTGGCTAAGTTTCCCTTCTCCAGTTGATAGCTTAGATCTTAGATTTGGTGTTTAAGTGTTTTGGTGGATCAAATCCTAAGTCCAACCAGCGTCAGTTTGTCTCTAGAATAGCTCTAGTCTCAAATGTAAAGTCCTGTTTAGGTCTTTTGAGTTGTAAGTCGTAGCTGATCAAGACTCATGCTGGCTACTGTTCACCAGCATGAGATGTGCTTACCAGTTAAGAGAAGTCTCACCAGCAAGCGGCTGACGAAGACTCATGCTGACACTGTTCATCAGCATGGAGTAGAGCTATTGACTGGTTACTGTTCACCAGTTGGGAAGATTTCACCAGCAGGAGGCTGAGAGATCTTACCAGCAGAATATGTGTTCTGGCTGATACTATTCACCAGCGGTGAAGCCACCAGTCACGGGAGATTCCAAGAGATAACATCAGACGAATTGGTAGACCTTGATTGTGCTAAGGAAAGTCACCAGCAGAGACTGCCAGCACAAGATCACCAGTATGATCTACCAGTCGGAGGTTATCAGCAGAATTCAAGATTCGCTCTCCCAGAGTCTTAGAGACAAAAAGAAGATTCGTCGAGGAATTAACTGACAGAGTATGACTTTAAGGAGGATACCTTAAAGTCTATCAGTTCAAGACTACCAGTTCCGATTCCTCGTACTGACGAATAGTGCCGTTCTGACATAAAGAGATCAATGTCAGATAAAGTGGACAAAAGCATGGCGCTTTCCGGAAATTCCTACCTGCCGCCTGCAGAAGGACATGCGAGGACAGAGACTTTTCCGGATGTGTCCAAACGGCTAGTAAATTTGAATGGGATCCCTCGTCTATAAATACGTGAGATCCAACAGCATTCAATACTCTTAGCCACTCTTGACCTACCGAAAGCTCAAACGCATTCATATCAGCAAATAAGCAATCTTTCGAGGCTTTTCTTAGAGCTACTCCGTGTGTCAATCATTTGAACACGAGACTCCAAGCTTCTAGCTTGTGAGTTATTGATCTCATTTGGTGTTCTTTCTCATTCCGAGGAAGAACATAGCAGCTCTTGAGCCAGCCAGCTCCAGAGTTATTACGGGCAGTTTTGCCGCCAGCAAGAGTCAAGTTCTTGGGAGAACTCAACACCCAATCAGTCGGAGGAGGAGGTTGAAGTGACGTGCTCGCACTCCATCCATCTGACGAGAGTTGAAGAAGGACAAGGACCGGGAGCGGTTGATCCAGTGGACTGGTAGACGAGGCATCTACCAGCTGGAAATAGATCGTAGGAAATCTTGTACCGGATTACTCTTTTTAGTGAATTTCCAGTGCTTCGACTGGAGAGTGGACGTAGATCAGTTGATCGAACCACTATAAAATATCCTTGTTATTTACTGCTTTCAGCATTTACTTACTGATTTAAAACCCAGCACCCAAGTGCTGGAGTATAACTGAAACCAGTTTATAACTGTGCAAACTCGACTCTAAAATTTTCTAAGTCCTGAGTCATCAGCTGACCAGCCAGTTGCCAGTCAGCTGAATACTCAGTTGCCAGTTGACTTACCAGCTGACAAGGTCCCAGTCAGCTGTGTAACCAGCAGAGTGCAAGAAACGAACTTACGTATTTTCCGCTGCCAAAGTATACCCTGATATCCGGGACCAACACCATCAAAACCATCGCAAAAATCTCAAACTGGGAAAGGAACTGTTAAATCAAAAGAGATTAGACAGAAGAAGGTTGAAGATAAAGAGAAATCTGAGGAGGAAGGGTTTGAAGAAGAAGTAAGTGCAGAGGAAGAATCTGAGAATGAAAGTGGGGAGGACGAGCAAGTTTCAGAAGAAGGAGCTGAGCAAGAAACAAAACCAGAAGCAGAGGAAGAATCTGAAAGGAAGGTGATGCTACAACATCGGAAGAACATAAGTCTGAGGAAGAACCAGAAGAGGAGACAGAAACACAAAGTGAGGAACCAATGGAAGGGGAAGAAAAGTTTGCTGAAGAAGAGTAAGAAACTGTTGGGAAATTATTCCTAAAAGTGCCCTTAGAATTTATTTGTAAAAAGGTTTTGTTGAATCAAACCTTAGCACTTGGTCGATCATTTGCTGAATTCTAGATAGTCTAGCATATCTTGTAAAGTCCTGTATAGGTTATGAATTGAGTTGTAATAAATTAGTCTGCTAGAGGATTTCCTAGCAGATACTGAAGGACGGCGTTTGCTAGAAGACAAACGTTAGCAGAATGCTAAAGCTTTAGCATTTGCTAACATTCAGCAAATCCAGAAAAATGCTAGCAGAACAGACATCAAGGGATCGATTGTCAACGGAAGCGTTCAGCAGACCAAGACACGATAGCAGATTGCTAAGGAACATTAGCAGAGCAAGAATGTCAAAGGCTGAAGCTATACTGCCATTCTGACAAAAGCGCACACAAAGGACGAGACTTTCCCGAAGTAGTTCAGAAAGTACAGACCAACGCCAAAAGCGTCTGATCAAGTCAAACCACTTTTGGACCAGGGAGCCGTTGTGTCTAACGGACATGGAGATTCAAGATTTGAATCTCCATCTATAAAAGGCAGGTCCAAAAGTGAGAATCGACTACTACTGCTTCAATCAACCGACATTCGAAAAACAGTCAAGTGTGAGATTCCTTGAAAAAGTGAACAAGCAAAAAGTAGTCAGTTGAGAGCTCGTGATAAAAGAAGTATTCAAAGCTCTCAACAAGCGAGTAGTGTCTTTCATTGAATATCTGACACTTCTCTTTAAGAGATTCCTTAACTTCGGTTGAGAATCTTCAATCATTGGGATAACTTCCATTCTAGGAAGATCCAACAGTCATTTCTGAAAAGGATTGACTCCGACGGGCTTTTAGCCGCATTCCTGAACAGTTTCGAGGGAAACTATAAAAACCTCACTGACAGTGAAGGACAAGTTACACGAAGGTTCCGCCCTTGACTTGGTCGTAACTGTGTTTGGAAACGTACGAATCATCGGAGGATAGCTTTGTTGTGGCCGGTTCGAAAGTTGGCCGCCTACTACAAGTGTTTGGTGAATCCTTGTATTTTCGTATACTTTTCTAGTGGAAATCTTAGTGTTTCGGCTAAGGAGTGGACGTAGATCTATTTTATCAAACCACTATAAAACATTGTGTCCATTTATTGTTTTATCATTCACTGTTCAAAACTGATTTTAAACCTAGCAACAGAGTTGCTAGCGAATATCTGAAAAGAATCATCTAATACATTTTGAGCTTAAATACTGCTTAAACAAAGATAAGTGTAAGTGACGTTTACTCATTCCGCTGCATTTTGTGTTTACACTTAAGCACGACGACTCTGATATTTGAGGACCAACAAGTGGTATCAGAGCAGGAGGTTGAAAAACCGACTGCTTCTGAGTCGCTTTGAGACCTGATTTATCGATTCCTTGCACTTTTATCCTTGTTTCATCTATCTAGCTCAGGAAACTACTCAAGGAACAAAAAGAATGTTGAACCATTCGCTTGGAAAGTACGACAGAGAGAACTTTACTTCATGGAAGAAGCTTGCTCTCATACAGCTTCAAAGTATACATCCTGAGATGACGGATGTATTGGTAAGAGGTCATATGAAAATCATGAAAGCTAGCACTTTTATAGGACTTGATCCTGCTGAAGATGTTGCTGAAGGAGAACCAAGGGCTCCAAGACCCCCAAGACCTGATATGGTTCCAAAACCTTTTGAGGAATACACAAGTTAGGATAAGAAGAGAGCTCAACTAGAGCACGTGGCGAAGAAGTTGATCCTTGATTCCCTACCAAAGCTGATGAAAGACAAAGCGCTTGAGCTTGACACTGCTAAGGAAATGTGGGATTATGTGTGCAAATCCTCTCAGGAGACAGACCAAATGAAACGCAACAAACTACAGGTAGCTGTAGATAAATACGAATCTTTCTCCATGTTTGCAGGAGAATCCATACAAGCTATGGAGGAGCGCTTCAACACGATTATTGGAGAACTCAGCAATCTTGGAAAGAAGTATGATAATGGAGAAATGAACCACAAGATCATTTCCAAGCTGTATCCTAGAGATGACTGGTTTGTCAAAATGACTAGTCTGAGTGAAAAAGACCTCAACAACATGACTACATCTGAGGTATTCGCTCAACTCAAAACTCATGAATTTATAATACAACAGTCGAAAAAGAATGAAGCAGCTATAGCACAAGCGTCATCTACATCCGCTGCTCGCTCTGAGGATATAGCATATTTTGCTAAGAAAGATTTCAACAAGTTTAAGTTGAAGAAGCCCTACCATAATCAAGAAAGGTCTGCCCCAGCAACACCAACAAAGGAGGTCCCTACAACCTCAGGTTCCCAGCCTGTCGATCTAAAGATCAGCGAGCTGGAAGAGCAAATGAAAAAGCTTCAGAAGTTGCTGATGGAGGCTAAGACCGAGAAGGAAACCAAGGAAACTCAGCTGTCATCCTCATATGCCCGCTCAGCAGAGCGAAAGATTAGGACTTGCTTTGAGTGTGGCTCTCCTGACCACTTGAAGCATGATTGTCCAAAAGTAAGCAAAGAAGAGAGAGAGCGTTTAAAGCAAAGGTTTGAAAGACGTGCTGTTAAAGCAGTCAAAAGGGCGCTCTTGACAAGAACAGAAGCTCAGGATATCCCTGAAAATGATGAGGAATACTATCTCTCTTCTGAGGAAGACGATGAGGAGGCTATGCTAGTTCTGATGGCAAACTTTGTGGATGACCAGTTTGCTGATGCAGACGCAAAACAGAATGCTGAAACGGCTCTAGCAGTCGATGACAACGAGGTACTTTCAGTAAGCATTCCTAGTTTTGCAACTATAGATGAGTCAGAGGAATTCAACTTAGATTCTGAGGAAGACTATCTCACGAAACTAAGTGTAGAATTCAAAAAAATGTATGAGATTAAAAATGAAATCATTGGGGAAAATGCCTCGCTAAAACTTAAAATTACAAATTTGACCGAGGAAGTCGAAAGACTAAGGTCTGAAAGTGAGGATTTTTCAAAGCTTAAGGCAAACTTCTCCGAATTATTGACAAATTTTCATAATCTTGAAAAGGAGAACCTTGCTTTGAAAAACAAATCCCAAGAAAGATGCATTTGCAATTATACCTCTAGCAAGGCGGTACTCAATGCCATTGTAAGCCAACAGAGAAATCACAATGATCGCTCTGGTTTAGGCCTTGGATATTCGGATAGAGCAACTACTTCTAAGAAGAAACCAATTTTATTTGTTTCAGCTGGAATGATAAATGCTGAAAAAGAGAAAGGAATTGTCATTGCTGAATCGTCTAATGCTAAGCCAAGTGCTGAGCAAAAGAATGAACGTTCGTAGAATACGCATGTAGGATCTCAGCAGAGGTCTCCAGCAGAGACTACTAAGCATTCGTCTGCTAGACCTCAGCAGAGGCCTAAGTCAGAATATGCTAAACATACAACTCATGGACCTCAGCAGAGGAACCCAAGATTGAATGCTGGGCATGAATCTGCTAAGCCTCAGCAGAGGAACAATAGAACGAATGCTAAGTATATGTCAGCTGGACCTCAGCAAAATCAAAGAGCATATACTAGATCGTATTCAGCAAAACCAAGGTATGCTGAGCGTTATGTTCCTAACGCAAGAGCAGCTAAACCTACCTTTCACCACAAAATGCAATATCACTATAATGCTGAAAAGCCGATATATCAAGAGAACACGCTACATAGGAGGAACACCTATGTAAGACCTGAGCCCAATCCATTTGTATTTCCAAGGGCAAGGAAGGTCAAACATACTACTGCACCACGATATAAACATGTCAAACATGTTAAGCCAAAGGTTGAAGCAATGGTAAATAGTGAAATCAAGAAGAAAATCTTGAAAGTCACTAAAATGTGGGTTCTGAAAGGAACTATGATCATCGCTAATCCTGCAGGACCCGACACTAAACGGGTACCTAAATCAACCTAATTATTTGTGTTGCAGGAAAAGGGTCCAAAAGCTCATACCACTTCAAGTATATCGAACGAGTGGATCCTTGATAGCGGATGCTCATCGCACATGACAGGAAATGAGGAGCTGTTCTCAGACTTGCAAAAATTTCTTTATGGATCAAAAGTCAAGTTTGGAGATAACAGTGAAGGCAAAGTTGTGGGAAGGGGATGCATAGAGAGCAATGGATTGAGAATAGTTAACGTAGCTCTCGTCTCTAACCTCAAACACAATCTGCTAAGTATTAGCCAACTTTGTGAAAATGGATATACTGTCTCATTTGTTAATACATGTTGTAGTATTGCTGACAATGTTACAGGGGAAGTGAAACTTCGAGGCATCCGAAAGGGTGGCCTATATGTTGTTGACTGGGAAAGCGGTCAGCAACACTCTTGCTTCCTAACCCTAAACAAAGAGGAAACAACATGGCTCTGGCACAAGAGGTTAAATCATCTAAACTTCAAAACTATTAACCACCTGGCCAAGAATGAACTTGTTGTAGGTCTGCGAGCTGAGACATTTAGAAAGGAAGGCGTGTGTAGGCACGCCAACAAGGAAAGCAGACCAAAGCCTCATTTAAATCCAACCCAGAGAAGGCTACTTCAGGGAGAATTATTGAACTCTTACACATGGATCTGTTTGGACCAGTCCAACCACCCACTGTAAACAAGAAAATATATACACTTGTGGTTGTTGACGATTTTTCCAGGTACACTTGGGTTCGACTTCTAAAGACCAAGGATGAAGTCAAGATCCTTCTGCCTGAGCTGATCCTTAAAGAGCAGAATAACAAGGAAGTTACGGTGAAAAGAATTAGATCAGATAATGGGACTAAATTCTGTAATGGGATTCTGATGGACTTTTGTGCGGAAGCTGGCATTCATCATGAGAAGTCCACTGCTAGGACCCCCCAACAGAATGGGCTAGCAGAACGAAGGAACAGGACCTTGAAGGAAGCAGTGCGGACTATGCTTGCTGATTCAGGACTCAGTGGAAAGTATTGGGGAGAAGCGGTTATGACTGCTTGTTACACTCAAAATAGAAGCGCAATTAACGGCAGATTTAACAAGACGCCTTATGAAGTGTACAATGGTCGTAAGCCTTCTATCAAACACTTTCGTGCTTTCAGTTCAACATGTTATATCCATAACAATGGGAAGTCTAAACTTAACACTTTTTCGCCAAAATCTGATGAGGGTGTTTTCCTAGGATATGGACATCCCTCTCATAAAGGCTATCGAGTGTTAAATAAGACAACTCAACTTGTGGAAATAACATGCAATGTTATTTGTGATGAGTCTACTTTAGTGCGCAGGGTAACCAAAGGAAAAGAGGATAGCAATCATGAGACCCATGATGTCAATGATCAATCTTTACTGAATTCTTTCGAAAATATGAATATTGATCCGACTAGGTCTGTGAATGATGCTGATCCAACATTGACGCACTCAGCAGGTGACCAGACTGCTGACCAGGCCGGTGATGCTAATGATCATGCTGAGGCCACCACTACAATACATCTAAATGACAATTTGGATGTTGCGGGAATTCTTGATGACCAAGATGATGTGGAATCTGCTGAAGATCTTAGCAAAGGAGCTGCTGAGATTCCAATCGCGGAAGAGCCTGTTGCTGAAATCCCAGCTGATACTGTACCAGCCGATGAAGTTCCTATCTTTGAAGATCCTGTAGCAAATGCAGAAGGTGGAGCTGCTGACGTCCCAGTTGCTGAGCACCAGGAGAATGAAGAAGAAAATGTTCGTGCTGATAACGTTCAAGGAGGAGTACCAGTTGCTGAAAATCCAGCACGTATCAGTCCTACGTGGCTTCGTGCTCATCCCCTTGACGGCGTTCTTGGGAACATAAATGATCCTATCTTGACCAGACAAGGAAATGGCAATGCTATGCTGGCATGCTACATTTCCAGTGAAGAACCAAAGAAAGTCGAAGAGGCTCTGCTAGATCGAGATTGGGTGAATGCTATGCAAGAGGAGTTTGTAGAATTCACACGGAATAAGGTGTGGGAACTAGTAGATAGGCCAGAGCACCAAAGTGTAATCAACACTAAGTGGGTGTTCAAGAACAAGAAAGATGAATCCGGCCTAGTAGTCAAAAACAAGGCTCGTCTAGTAGCTAAGGGCTATAGACAATGTGAGGGAATAGACTATGATGAGACGTTTGCTCCAGTAGCAAGGCTGGAGGCAATTCGCCTATTTCTCGCGTATGCTGCTTACCACGAGTTCGATGTAATGCAAATAGACGTAAAGAGCGCGTTCCTAAATGGTGAGCTCAAAGAAGAAGTTTACGTTGAGCAGCCACCAGGTTTCGAACAGGGTAACCAAGTCTACAGACTCAAGAAGGCTCTGTATGGATTAAAGCAAGCACCAAGAGCCTGGTATGGAACTTTGTCTAAGTTCCTGCTGACCAACAGATTTGAAAAGGGCAGGATTGATCAAACCCTTTTTCGGATCAAAGATGGAGATAGTATGCTACTAGTCCAGATTTATGTAGACGACATAATTTTTGGATCAAAGAATCAAGACTTATGTGACAGATTCTCCGACCTCATGACTAGCAACTTTCAAATGAGCATGATGGGAAAGATGTCTTATTTTCTTGGATTACAAGTTCAACAATCTGAAGAAGGAATCTTTATTCATCAAAGGAAGTATACTCGCGATCTCATAGCGAAGTATTGTCCTGAGAAGACAAAGAGTATGAGGATTCCAATTAGCACGACATGTATTGCTGCGCTCGAGAAGGAAGAAGATGCTATGAATCCAACTCTCTACAGAGGCATTATTGGTTCACTGCTGTATCTTACAGCTAGCAGACCAGATATATCCTTCTCCGTTGGATTATGTGCTAGATATCAAGCAAATCCAAAGAAGACTCACTTGGATACTACTAAACAAATTGTGCGATATTTAAAGTGCACAGAGGGTCTAGGAATTTGGTATCCTAGAGCAGACAGTCTTGCTCTAAGTGGATATTCGGACTCAGATTTCAGAGGATGCAAAATTGACAGGAAAAGTACGAGTGGTACTTGTCAATTTTTGGGACACAAGCTAATTAGTTGGTTTAGCAAGAAGCAGGACTCTGTTGCTACATCTACTACGGAAGCAGAGTATGTCGCCGCTACTAGCTGTTGTTCGCAAATTCTATGGATAAGACAACAATTGCAAGACTATGGGATCTCTCCCGAATGTGTGCCAATCTATTGCGACAACAATAGTGCTATGTGCATTACCAAGAATCCAGTCCATCATTCAAGAACCAAGCA
>JAPKLW010005587.1:0-18429 GCA_026898455.1 Plectranthus barbatus | reverse complement strand
TTCATTTCTAGTTAGTTTTGCCACGTGTATTTGTTCTTATGAGTTATTCTTTGTAGCGTGTGAGATAAGAGAGAGGGAGGTTTTAACTCCTTTTTTTCGCATTTTTCTTGTTGCTGGCCTGCTGGGATTGAATTTTAGAGAAGAAAAAAAAAATTTAAAATCCAGCTTGTAAATGTAACATAGAGGCAGCAACACCTTAATTTCACAATATTACCCACATTCGTAGGTAATATATTATTACACAGTACTATTGAGATTCACAGTTGCAAATGTCTGCTATCCAAAACAAATCAAAAGATCACACATATACGATCAATCAAATCAGTAATTAACAAAACGGCAGTTCCTTCTGATCTCTCCCTGCTTCCCAGTAAGCACCTCAATATACCCCATGTGCACCATCGCAGCAGCAAACTTCTTCCCCCAAACCCTACCATATCTTGCATTCCCAACCACTATTTCCCTCGTCAGCTCACTTTCAAACAACGTTTGATCCGAGGTAAGAAGCCCTTTACGGGCAGTCAACCCCACATAGTACTTGTTGTCCAAATCATTAGGCGTTAAAACATCATTGTTCACCGCAGGATCACCAGCCACCGCCGCCGGCGGGCACCTCGTCTTCAAGAAGCCGGCATACCCGGGATCAAGCGTAGGGTCTTGATCAAACGTGGCGTTGAAGCCTGAAAGCCGGTTGGCGAAGGCGGAGCAGTGGGAGACCCCAATGGAGTGGGCCCCGGAGAGCGTCACCATCTCGTCCAGCGACAGCCCCTTCCTCCGGAAATTCTCCTCCAGCTGGGCGGCCGAGAAGAAGGGCGGAGGAAGGTTGGGCAGCACCTCGGAGCTCAGAGACACCCGCCCATCTCTGCGCCCCGAAGGAACGTCGTACCAGATGTATCCGGCCTTGAGGGTGCTGTCTCGCGCAGAGAAGGCCAGAATGTCGGCGCAAGACACCGTGCCGGGGCACGCCGCCTCGATCAAGGCCTTCGCCTCGTCTATCACCTCGAAGCCTCGCAGACTAGGGAAGTTCACGAAGCTGTCCTTCTCTGCAGCCGCCTTTCCTGGGACTGTGTCCAGCAACACAGACCCATCACAACCCTGTTTAATTTGATATCATATTCCAAAATTGCAATTAATTAATACTTTTTCAACGCATGATTATCTTTTGCGAGTAAGGAAAGGGTTTGAAAAAAAAAATGGTAGGATAAGTAGATAATTTTTTCAGTTTTACTTAATTTTATATTTTTTTTTTTACGTTAAAAAAATACTTTTTTCATATCATAACCCTTCACAACTCTGTTGGATAGGATATCACATTCTACAACATCAATTAATTAATACTTTTTCAACGCACCACGATCTTCAAATTGCGAGCAAGAAAAAGGGGTAGAAAAAAAAAAGAAAAAAATGATAGAAAGGGACAGAAAATATAGATAGAACATAAATTTTTTTTGAGTGTTACTCAATTTTGTTTTTCTTTTCAATGCAAAAACTAATCAAGCCCCTAAGAAATATTTCTTAATCCGCCGCTATATGTATATAAAACTTACTCTGACAAAGCAGTCATGGAAATGCAGCCGGATCAACCCGGCCGCGAGACCCGGATTCCTATGAACAGCTCTCTCCACGACTTCCCTGACGATTATCTCGGCGTGGGGGCAAGAGTCGGCGTAGAATCCCACTTTGAGGGTGGCCGCCGCTGATGAGCCGATGAAGATGAGTAGCATGAATGCTGCAAATCTCAAAGTATTGGAATCCATGTTAATTATGTTTGAAAAAGTTGAATGAATTAACGTGGTTGGTCTGCATGATTATTTATAGCAGAAACAAATGTAGTTTACCGCGTCAATATGGGTATTTGAAGATTTCTTGGCGAGTCTGAAACAATAGTTTCTAAATAAAATGTCAAAGATTATACAAAATTAATTTGTTTGTCTGGATCATTATCAATGCATACGTAGGTTTCTTGCAACTGCAACCAACAAACCCATTCCCGTTGATTTAATGCACTCTTAGATATAGTCTATCAAGCTACTAATAGATTTAATTGTAAATCACAATAATATAATGCCAAATGGATTACACATGAGATATTAAAGTCACATAAATTCATATACAATATATAATTAATTAACCACGATTAAAAGTCATGTTAAGAATTCAAATCATCTTAGTAATTTACATTACATATATGAACCACAGTCTCAATCCTAAGTACGTTTGACTATACATACATATTCATTTTACGTGTGTGTGTGTGTAAAATCAAACAAATAGAAATGCCCAATGGCGGATACAGAATTAATCGAGGGCTAACTTTGACTAATTAATAATAATAGTAACCCTCCTAGAATTGATGGATTCGCAATTTATTTTCCATAGTTTCATTGTTTTCTGGTATATATTTTTCGGGAAAACGTCATTTTAGCCCTTTAACTATTATGATATCAGCTCATTAGATCCTTTATGGTTATTTGAATCAATTTCACACCCTTCAATTATTAAAATTAACTCCTTTAAGAACCTCACATTTAAATTTATTGTATTCTCGTTATCAAAAATATATTTACATAGTTTCAAGATGCTCTAATATTAAACATTTCAAAATAAAAGCCTAAAAATAAAGTTAACCAAACACAAGTAATAGAAATAAATACGTAAAAAAGGAAACTAATAAAAATAGAAACCTAACGAAGGAAAAATAAGTTTTGATATCCTAATTAGGAAATAAATTTGTTAAAAAACTTTAAATAGAATAAATTTAGATTTAAAAATTAATTTGGAAATAAAGAATTTTAATTTGAATGAAAAATAAAATAATTGCAAAATGAAATATTTTCTGAAATGGCTTTTTTATTGTATGTTTTGTTTATTTTTGCGGTTGATTTTAAAGAAACTAAAGTTTATTGTTTCGTAGAATCTCAGTTTTTTATTTAAATTCAAGATTTCATTTCAAATTTATTTCAAATTCTAAGTTTATAAATTCATATATTATTAACTATGTCTATAAAATAGGATTCTTAAAATAAATTTAATTTTTTGAAATAAATTTTAAAATAAAGAATTAAATTTTAAATGAAAACTAAAATAAATGCAATTAAAGTTTTTTCTTTGAAAAAAGCTAAACTAAAGTTTTCTTAAATCTCTTTTTTATTTTATATTTTGTTTGCCCGTCTGGTTGATTTAGAAGAACCAAATTTTATTTTTTTTCATACTTTTAAGTTTCTATATTTAAATCAAGATTTTTATTTCGGAAGATTTTAAGATCTTCAGTTTACATATTCATACAATTTTATTTCCGTTTATTTTTAATTCTTCTTTTTCTAATATTTAATATTTTTAAAAACTATTTAGAATCTATGGAAATACATACTTTTTATAAGGATATAACAGTAAATATAAAATTTGAAGTGCTTAAATGAGCTAATCTTCATAGTTAAGAAATCTAATATGCTCCTGATACAATATCTGAGGGATAAAATGACGCTTTACCCTATATTTTTTATGGAATTATGTGAAACTTTAAAATAATAATAATAATTATGAAATATATAAGCATTTTCCATATTAAAGCCAGGTTTCTGTAACAATAGAAAGTAGCTTCTAAGTACTTTTGAAATAAGTATTTGAGTAAATAAAAAACTAACCAGAAAATTGGTTAAAAAATCTAATCCATATAATATTAATACAAATTAAATGACACTAAATCGGAATTAGCATAATCTTAACATCAATTAACTCTACGTAAACACAAATTTTTTTTTAAAAAAACGAAAATTCAATCTTTTGGTTTTTCTGTGACTATAATAATCTATTAAATTCCTAGTACAAACTCTAACCTAAAACTTCAATTTAAACTAAAATTAATAAAATATAATGAAACTCAAACAACTAAATAAAATTAATTTAATAAAAAAATCAATATAACAAAAATGCATTAAAATTTTTAAATAATCAAACTCAAATAAGCCTCAAATAAATTGACCAATTCAAATACTTAAAACTTCAATGTCTTATATTTAAGATAATTAGAAATCGACAAGATTGAATAAAAATAAATACTACAAGAAAATACAAGTTTTAAATAGAAATAAAATAATATTAAAAATTATTTTATCAACAAAAGAAACCCTCTGCACCAGTGAAGAGGAAGATAGTAACTTAATTAAAATAAAATGGGCCGTGTTTTTAAAAAAAGACCTATGAACTTTTTTTTTTTTTTTATCCAATAATTTACTTAAAACCCTAATAACATTTCTTATTTTTACTTTCATGCTTCTTCTTCTTTCTCGTGGTATGAGGATATTTCCGTCTTTGCTCTCTCCCCTTTAGTTTTATGCTTATTTTCCATGGTCATTTCAGCTGCTGCTCTCTCCTTTCTCCGGCAATGAAATTTCTGCAGGCGTGTATCTATTTATGTAGATTCTCCGATAGTCGTAGGATCGGCCGCTCTCATGAGCCCTCATATACTCTGTCCTTCAATATACTTAAATCATATCGTTATATTAATTATTAGTCACAATTAATTAGAGTAAATTGGCTACAAAATATTTCTCCACTTGTGTCCTTACGTACGTGTTTGTTGTATTAGTGTACTTTTTGGTACAAATCTGGACTGATCAACCCATTATTTTCTTTATGTTTTTTGCGTTGACAAAAATGTCGATCAAATTTTATATGAAATAAAATGAGTTTTGTGGAACAGTCTTCTCTTATTTAAAAAATAAATAAAATAGTTGGTTTATAATATTGCCTAGCGAAGAAAGAGTTATGATAGCTTATAATATCTAATCTTGAGTTATGAAATCAATTAGTAAAAGACTTGAAATTATAGTACTAATATTTTATATTACAAAAGTAATAAGTTTTACATTTTATATAGACTCAAGTGTATTCCTCTTGTTGGAGGGTTAGGCGCAAAAGTAATATTTTGGATTTCGCAAGTGTCTCTATTAAAGGATGTACACCGATTGATCCAAATTAATAGACATGGACAAACTAAATTAATTTGACTTGTTTGATAGGTTTGAGAGAAGTGAATTGATCGTATCGGTTTGAGAAATTTCAAATTCGATTATTTAATTTGGCTGATGAATTGAAGGGATGAAATTGGTTGTTTTTGCCGGACCGAATTGATCGTATATATAAAATTATTTTAAATATAATAAAATAATTAAATATTATTTGATAAAAATTAAAATATAACTTATTCCGAATTATATATATTTTTTGAATTACACCCCCAGAAATCAACTTTTATGTATTTCGATCCTACAACCACAACTTCATTTATTTATCACTTATATACAATTTATAATTAATGAAAAGTAAAATATATTTATATCAGTTCTATTTTTTGCATTATTCTTACGTTAATATTTAAAATGATCAACTGGGAAAGCACACAAGGACATCAGTCAAGAACAAACCAGTTGAGCCAAGCACTGAGCGCATTTTGGAACTTCTGCATATTAAGCTTTTTGGATCCAGTTTCCCCTTCGCCAGTAGGTGGGAGGAGGTTCACCAGTGTTGTAGTCGAGGACTACTCAAGATATAAATGGGTGAAGATTCTAAGGACCAAGGATGAAGTGAATATGGTCCTTCCAGAACTAGTGATGTAGATTTAGAATGAGAAAGGCTTGAGCGTCAAAAGAATTCGATTGAACAACGACACCAAGTTAAACAACATGCCACTAATGGAATTCTGAGCAAAGATTGGAATTGGACATGAGAAGTCAACTCTAAGGACTTCGCAGCCATTTGAGCTTGCAGAATGGAGAAATTGAACGATTAAGGAAGTTGTGATGATGATGATGATGATGATGATGATGCTGATGCTGGTTGAGGCCAACTTGCAAGTAAAATATTGGGCCGAAGCAATCAACACAAATTGCTCAAAATTGGAGCCATCAATGTCAATTTGAACAAGACTCCTAACAAAGTGTATATTGGTCCTGAGTTTTCCTTTGCTCATCTTCATGCTTTTTGTTGTCCATGTTATCTTCACAGTAATGGTCGATAGTTAAATACCTTTTCAGAAAAATATTACGAGGAAATTTTCCATATCTCTTTCACAGAGCCTTTAGAGTACCGGACATGTGGAGATAATATTTAATGTTATTTTTTATAAGTCTACTTTACTGCGTATGACCATGAAAAAACTAGCATAAGATACTTTTATGATCGAAAATGTTGGGTGTCAGAAACACAAAAATAGTTGTTTTAGGCCAAATGATTTCATTCGATCTATGAACGAACCATCTTGTGTACGAGTTTCCTCGGCTGGAGACTAACCAACCAAGAGGGCAGGTGACGCAACTGATCTTGCTGAGGCGTTAAGTTCCATAAACCTACATGAAAGTACACATCAAGGGAGAACCAATGCTGGTGAAAAAACAGTAAATCCGACTGACGGATTTCCAACAGCAAATGCGGGACTAACAACGAGTGAGGTGCAAGCTAATGACATCATCAACATAGTGTAGGGATTTATCCATGAACCGAATCACAAAATCCAAATAAGCTGGATCGATTTATGGTTTATTGTTCACAATACCAATTCATAAACCCTAGCATGCTCCCATGAATTTAATGCGTGGATAAGAATAATTACCGTTATTCCATAGAGTCTGATCCGATTTCGCGTTTGAGTATCCAACTTTAATTCAACCACGTGATTCGATTAAATCTGCGGAAACAGAAATTAGTAATCTAATTTCTAGATTTAATCGAAAATAAAGAAAAAGAAGAAGAAAGAATTATGTTCTCCAGATCAGATCTTCAGGGATGTATCCCTATGCTGTTCAGATCTGCTACTGGTGAGGACTCCACATATCTATAGTTGTGCAAGGCCAGAATCAAAATTCTCCTCCCTCTTGCACTGAAGCCGTCGCCCCTCTCTCTCTGCCTCTAGGGTTTCACTAATTTGAATTGTGTTCAAAAAGTGGCTAGGATTTCTGAGAGAGAGATGTCTATTTATAGACCTAGGGTTTTAACCATAATGGGCTTCTCGGCTCAATTCAGCATATTTACTTTGGGCAAGACCTGAGACCTAATGCAAATAATAAAGTGGGCTAATAAATTAATTAATTCTCATGTCCACAACCTAGGACACAATTAATTAATTAATGTTAATTCTTTTTCACCACAGAATTAATACTGGCCTACCTATTTATTACCACGTTATGAGAACGGGCTGCATTCATTGAGAATTCCCATATTTAAGGTTACACGACATTCATTAATTAATCGGAGCTTCTGACAAGCTCTATCTACAATTAATTAATATCTTATTCCTGAGCAGTACCACTCAATCCTTATTACTCGTGCCTGAACTTAATCAGCCTGCAGGACTTTGGCACGATGAATGTCATTGAGCTCCTCAGGGAATGTCCCCATCCTATTACTCGGATATGTGATGGGTTTTGTATACTGAAAGCATTTATTATAATGAGTATACAACGGTTTATTTCTACTATCTGTCAAACAAACTTACATGTATGTAACAATGGTATCCTCTTGTCTCACCGATAGGGACGATCATACGGCTTGTAGTAGATCGTAGAAGACAGTATGATCACTTGACCTAGTGAGACATAAACCTAATCACATCCGAGACAGCGTATGAGGATACATCTGTCCGGATGACTGCGACATTGTCGGAATAAGTAGTCTGTCTTGGTTTATTGACATGCTGGTACGCAAGGGTTGCGTTTTGATGGACCACAGTGAGATGTATTCGACTGTCTGACATCAGCGAATACAAGATCTCGTTACTGATTGAGTCCAAACCCTAACGAAGGTTCAGGGGTTTGCACGGATTGACTGTTGCTTTGACTTGCCATGGTGGAGAGCCTAAGTAACGTCCCCGTATATACGCATCTTGGGTAACAACAGTTTGTGTAGTACTGCCTGAGACTGGGTTTAGGTAACCATATCCGAGTAATAGGATGGGGACATTCTCTGAGGAGCTCAATGACATTCATCGAGCCAAAGTCCTGCAGGCTGATTAAGTTCAGGCACGAGTGATAAGGATTGAGTGGTACTACTCATGAACAATAAGATATTAATTAATTGTGGATAGAGCTTGTCAGAAGCTCTAATTAATTAATGAATGTCCGGTAACCTTAAATATGGGGATTCTCAATTAATGCAGCTTGTTCTCATAACGTGGTAATAAAGGGGTAGGTCAGTATTAATTCTGTGGTGAAAACGAATTAATATTAATTAATTAATTGTGTCCTGGGTTGTGGACATGAGAATTAATTAATTTATAGACCCACTTTATTATTTGCATTAGGTCCCAGGTCTGGCCCAAGTAATATATGCTGAATTGAGCCCAGTAGCCCATTAGGGATAAAACCCGAGGTCTATAAATAGACCTCTCACTCTCTGAAACCCTAGCCACTTTTGTGATTATTCAAAATCAGTCAAAACCTAGATCAGAGAGAGAGAGAGGGCGGCACATAGCAGTAGAGGGAGGAGAAGGATTTTTGATTCTGGCCTACTGATACAGATCTGTGGAATCCTCACCAGTAGCAGATCTGAACAGCATTGGGACTCAGCCCTGAAGATCTGATCTGGAGAACAAAATTTTCTTTCTCTTTCTTTCTTTGTTTTTTGATTGAATCTAGAAATTAGTATTCTAATTTCGTCTTCCGAAAATTTAATTGAATCGCGTGGTTGAATTAAATGAGATATTCAAACGCGAAAAATTGGATTAGACTCTACGAATTTACGGTAATCCCTTTAACCACGAATTAAATAAATTCATAGGAGCATGCTAGGCTTTATTGTGAATTATGATTATATGCAATATCCATAAATCAATCCGGTTCACTTGGGTTTTTGTGATTCGGTTCACAGAAAATCCCTACAATTGGTATCAGAGCAAGGTTTCTGATTTATGGCTCTATTGTCTATAATACATTCAATTATGCATGTATGAATTATATTTTATGTCGTGGATGGTTTTTGTTCCTCGTGGCAACCCGTATGATTTAGCCTGCGGTGGTTTATCCGTGTGGGGTTGAATCAGTTTTGTACAATCACGAGAAAATCCGTGATTAGACTAGATTTAATAGAAAATTGTAATAGATTAGTTTTTGTAATTTTTTGTTTCAAATTTGTATTTTGGACGGTTCAGGAAAAGAATGAAGATGAGACAGACGGACTGGGCGGCGGCAGCAGGCGGCCGCAGGAGGACGGCGGCGGCCGTGGGCCGGGTAGCGCGCGCAGGGCGCGGGCACACGGCGGGCATCGACGGTGGCGGCAGGCGTACGGACCAGCGGCGACAGTCGAGCAATGGGGGCGGCCGAGGGTGGTGAGCGCGCAACGCGTGCGCGGTGGCGGCAGCGTGTTCGTCATCGACGGTTGTTGTCCCGTCATGGTGGTTTGTGTTTTGGTGGCTGGGACAATCCTTTGTAAACCCTAGGGTTTGCATTAGGGTTAGGGCCAGTCATCAGATCACAAAACCCTAAAGCCCAAAAGATATTGTTGAAGATTTAGAGGCCCTGGATGATTTGAAAAGATTTGAATTTATCCAATTAAATTCAAATTCAAATTGTAATAGATAGAATTTTATTTTCCTGTTTTGTGGGGCCACGAGGAACTTTGTTAGCGTTAATTTTCCTCGTATGCTATGTGATTTATTATGTGCGTAGTTAAGCATGTGTAGATAATAGGAAAAACATGATTTACTGCTTTTATTATTTACAGTTTTTCAAGCATGCTTATGTGATTAATTTCTTGTTCGATTATATTTGGGGAATTTTTGGGCTTGTTTGATTACATGCAAAAATTTGGAAAATATAATAACAAAAAAATTATATGTGCGCATATAAGAAACCTTTTACAAGAAAAATACTAAGCGAATTTTTTAATTAAAATCAATAGACCTCCACAAAGCGGTCCTAGGCTGTTAGTGTATCTCTCATTCTACTAAACGTCTACGAGTGTAGCTTGCTAGTTTTTAGAGGTGCATGGGTACAGTTGTTGGGATTTCTAGACAAACTATTTAAATCATGTGAATAGTGGGAGTGTTTTGCGTAAACGTCTTCGAGTGTAGCTTGCGTAGATCTCTTTCATAAGTATTTTACGATTGATTTAAATTATAAATAACAAAAGCTTTAAGGGTTGTGCGGTATGGTTACGTGCCATGCTAAACTGTCTCTTTTGGCCAGAGTTAAATTTGTGGTTAATCACTTAGAAGCATCTTAGAATATAATGCAAGAATCGCATCACTGTTCTTGAGAGATGGCTTGGTCTAAGGTTTTTACTAATTATTAATTTCTTGTGTCAAAAGGCTCCTGACATGGTAATGAAATTAAATGAATTGGGGCTTAAAACCCGCAGTTCTGGTTGAAGGTGACATCGTAAACGTCTACGAGTGTAGCTTGCGGTGGGAACTCTTGGGCAATTAGTGGAAAATATTTGTATTTGATTTATTAAAAGGTTTTCAACGCATTTGTTTTTGAAGTTCTACATGTATGTTTTTATTTATGATTCTTTATTATGTTTTTATTTATGATTCTTTATTGTTTCAGATATGTCTATGTCTACTATCGATCATTTACTTGCTCTCAATCCTCTAACTAGTCCGAACTTCCCTGAATGGAGTTGCATCAAACACATCCTTTACCTGAAAAATCAAGCATATGTTCTTTTTAGGGATCCACTATTGCATTCTCATGATAAGGTCTGTGAACTTGAGCTTGAATTTTATGAAAGATGGGAGGACGCTGATGAGTTCGCCTTTTGGCTCATCACGGGTTCTTTATCTAGAAAATTAAGGCACAAGTATGAGTATCTTGTGAGGGCTGGAGAGATCTGGAAAGAACTCTTGACAGCTTATGGCAATGTGGAGCGGACTGTTAACTATGGACTTGTGCACAATCTTGTGTGCAAGAAAATGGTTGAATATAGTTCGGTGACAGCGCACATGATGTCTATGATTAATCTCATGAGACAGTTCACTATGCGGAGTGGTAATATCAGTGCGCAAGGCGAAATTGATATCATTCTGAATTCTCTTCCGGACTCATTTCATGAGTTTAAGGTAGTTGCTGCTGCAAGGGGAGAGTATGCTCTGCATGAGCTACTTGAGGACCTTGTGGTGGAGCAATCTTCCATGTGAGCACAAATGCCTGTTCTGACTACTTCTAGTACTGGTTCAACAACCTCTAAGGAGGGAGATGATGGTGCTGAAAGCAAGCTCAGGAAAGCAGGCAGTGAAAGCAATTCAAAGAAGGTGAAGAGAGTCAAGGTCACTCCAAAGAAGAACAGGTGTGCTGGATTCTCTCTATGTTATTAACTGCAATCATAAGTCTTCCGCAAGTATTGCATGTAATTCATCCGCAATTGATAATCCTAGAAAGAGAAAACTTACTTCTTCTGATGAGGATCTTACATATCTCTGGCACTTGAGACTCGGTCACATCAGCTTGAAGCAGATTCAGCAACTTGCAGATGACGGTACATTAGACTTAGTCCGGGCTGTACCTTATCAAGTTTGCGAATCCTGCATCGAGGGCAAGATGTCAACTAGGCCTTTCAAGGCTAGTCAGTCTCGAGCAGAGGAAGTGTTGGAATTGATCCATTCTGACTTATGTCGACCTATGTCTACATAGGCTCGTGGAGGGTACGAGTACTTCGTCACTTTCATTGACGATTACTCAAGGTACGAATACGTTTACCTGCTTCGCTACAAGTTTGAATGCTTTGAGAAATTCAAAGAGTTCAAGGCTGAGGTAGAAAAGAAGGTCGGGAAAACTATCAAGTCACTGCGATCTAACCGCGGTGGCGAATACCTCGGTAACGAGTTCCTGCAGTATTTGTCAGATCGTGGGATTACATCCCAATGGGCTGCACCGGGTACTCCCCAGCAAAACGGTGTAGCTGAAAGAAGAAATAGAACTCTTCTAGAGATGGTAAGATCAATGATGAGTTATGCTAACTTACCAATTTCGTTTTGGGGCTACGCATCGGAAACAACAGCTTAGGTGTTAAATGTGGTGCCTTCTAAATCAGTTCCTAAGACGGCTTCTGAGCTCTATCTTGTCACAAACCGAGTTTGTGCAAGTTTAGAGTATGGGGCTGCCCGACACACGTACTATCGAAGGAACCTGATAAGTTAGAAAGCATGTCAAATGTAATGTTGTTTATAGGGTATCCCAGACAAACGAAAGGTGGTTACTTTTACTGTCCAGAGAGTCAGTGAGTCGTTGTTAGCACCAATGCTTGATTCTTTGAGGATGAGTATGTGAGTTATCACAAGTCAAGGAGTGATATCATTCTTCAAGAGATTGAAAACGAGAATGCAATTCCAAGGGAAGGGGAAACGTGCGAATGTGGGTGCACCTGTGAGAGGTAGAACACCACAGACGCGTTCATCAGTGCAAGGTGCAGAACCACAAGTTACTGCACCTACTACCTACACGGCACCGATGCCTCATCATAGTGGGAGAGTTATTTTCCAGCCGGAAAGGTACATGTTCGTGGGTGAGTCTTCGGACTTGAACCCGGAAGACAAACATGAGGACTCTGACCCACTGACTTATGAAGAGGCAGTGCAGGACAAGGATATTGAAAAATGGCGTGTCACCATGGATTCTGAAATTAAATCCATAACTGCTATGGATGTATACCAGAAAACTGATTTGCTGGATGGCTTTAGGGCCATAGGGTGCAAATGGGTATACAAGAGAAAGAAAGGGGCGGATGGAAAAGTTTTGGCTTTTAAAGCCAGGCTGGTGGCAAAGGGCTATAGTAAGAAAGAGGGCATTGACTACGATGAAACCTTTTCACCCGTAGCCATGCTCAAGTCCATCCAGATACTCCTTGCCATAGCTGCGCATATGGACCTTGAGATTTGGCAGATGGATGTCAAAACCGGTTTTCTAAATGGTTACCTTGAAGAAGGTAGGGACAACTATATGCAGCAACCCGAGGGTTACATACGCAAGGGCAAAGAACATCTTGTCTGGAAGCTTGGGAAGTCCTTATATGAACTTAAGCAAGCTTCGATGTCATGGAACTTACGTTTCAACGATGTGATTAAATCCTACGGATTTGCATAGTTGGAAAATGAAAGTTGTGTTTACCGACTTTGTGCTCCCTGAGCGTGGTTTTCTTTGCACTATACATTGATGACATACTCCTATTTTGAAATAACGAGGGAGTGATGTCGGAAATCAAGGTTTGGTTGTCCAAACAGTCCCAAATCAAGGATTTGGGAGAAGCTGGCTACATTCTTGGAATTAATGTCTTACGAGATCGTAAGAGAAGAATGTTGAGCTTATCCCAGGAATCCTATGTGGATACTGTGATAGCCCGGTTCAGCATGCAACTCGCCAAGAAAGGTTTGCTACCTTTCAGACATGGCGTTTGTCTTTCTAGTGGGCAGTGTCCTGAGACACAGCGGGAGAAAGATGAGATGAGTCTTGTACCATACGCTTCTGCGGTGGGTAGCCTCATGTATGCGATGCTGTGTACCAGGCCTGATATTTTTTATGCCGTTGTCATGGTAGCAAGATATCAGTCTAACCCGGGACAGGCGCACTAGACTGCAGTAAAGCACATCCTCAAGTATTTGAAGAGAACTAGGAATTACTGCCTAGTTTATAAAAGTGAGGATTTGTGCCCTGTGGGTTATACAGACTCAGATTTCCAAGGGATTCTGGATGAGAAGAAATCGACCTCGGGATATGTGTTTACCCTGGGAGGTGGAGTTGTATCTTGGAGGAGCTCAAAGCAGAAATGCATTGCTGACTCCACCATGGAGACGGAATATGTCGCCGCCTCCGAAGCCTCAAAAGAGGGGGTATGGCTCAGGAACTACCTTTTAGAGTTGGGCGTGATTCCGAGTATGCCGATGAGCATCACAATTTATTGTGATAACTCTGGTGCAGTGGCAAACTCGAAGGAACCGCAGTCTCACAGGGCAAGCAAACACATAGAGAGAAAGTACCATATCATAGAAGAGATTGTATCGAGGGGCGGTGTGCTGTATCAAGAAGATTGACAATGCAGACAACCTTGCTGATCCATTTACAAAGAGCTTGCCGCAGAATGTTTACGAAAGACATATTCGTGAGCTGGGTCTGAGGTGGATGCCAACCACTGACAGTGGTTAATGAGATAGCAAGCTAAATAGACGCATTGTATACTCTGTAATAGCTTAGTTATGTTTTGAGTATAAGTGGGAGATTGATGGGTTTTGTATACTGAAAGCATTTATTATAATGAGTATACAACGATTTATTTCTCCTATCTGTCAAACAAACTTACATGTATGTGACAATGGTATTCTATTGTCTCACCGATAGGGACGATCATACGGCGTGTAGTAGTTAACATAAGACAATATGATCACTTGAGAAAGTGAGACATAAACCTAATCACAGGAGAGACATCGTATGAGGATACGTATGTCCAGATGGCTGCAGCATTGTCAACATAAGTAGTCTGTCTTGGTTACTTGACATGCTGGTACGCAAGGGTGGCATATTGATGGATCCCAGTGAGATGTATTCGACTGTCTAACATAAGCGAATACAAGATCTCGTTCTTGATTGAGTCCAAACCCTAACGAAGGTTCATGAGTTTGCATGGATTGACTGTTGCTTTGACCTAAACCCAGTCTCAGGCAGTACTACACAAACTGCTGTTACCCAAGATGCGGATATGCGAGCACGTTACTTAGGCTCTCCACTATGGAAAGTCAAAGCAACAGTCACTCCATGCAAACTCCTGAACCTTCGTTAAGGTTTGGACTCAATCAAGAACGAGATCTTGTATTCGCTAATGTCAGACAGTCGAATAAATCTCATTGCGGTCCATCAATATGCCACCCTTACGTACCAGCATGTCGAGTAGCCAAGACAGACTACTTATTCCGACAATGCCGCAACCATGCAGATAGACGTATCCTCATACGCTGTCTCAACTGTGATCAAGTTTATATCTCACTAGGTCAAGTGACCATATTATCTTTTGTGATCTACTACACACCGTATGATCGTCCCTATCGGTGAGGCAAGAGGATACCATTGTTACATACATGCAAGTTTGTTTGACAGATAGGAGAAATAAACCGTTGTATACTCATTGTAATAAATGCTTTCAGTATACAAAATCCATCACATAGAAGGGCCACTCATGGATATAGTAGTTTTTCTAGAAGAAGAAGTTGCGGAATATAACATCTCACAAGACACAAGAGAGAGTTCACACAACTTGGAGGACTTCAATCTGATGGATGTTCCGATTACAGCGCAAGAGAAGACCGAAGTTCAGTCATCATGTGCTAGCTGAAGCCATCAGAAAATCAAAGTGGTTGCGAGATCATCCTCCAACCATCATCATTGATAATGTCAGAAATCCAATTCAAATAAGGCTCGTCGCTATGTTATCTTGATTCGTCTCACAATCATAGCCTACCATGATTGGAGAAGCATTGAAGTCAGTGGATTGGATCATTGCTATGCAAGAAGAACTCTTTGAATTCATCTGCAACAACATTTGGTACTTGGTGGATCGACCAACGCATCAGAAGATGATTGGCACCAAGTGGGTCTTCAAGAACAAGCGGTACGAACAAGGGACAATTGGAGCAAATCTTGTGAATAGTATAGATGTGCTAGTAAATTGTCTTGCGTCGATCTGTTATTGAGCTGAACGTATGTAAAAGATGTGGTTGACAACCCTCTCCCTTTGAGCTAGCTTTTAAGGATGAGTTCTACCTAAACCCATTTATCAAAATGCATGATTCAAAGTTTTACAATAAGCCTAAGGCTTCTTTCCTGCAGGATGAATATTTGGTATTGTATGGAGCAAAAGAACTGATGGGTTTTAGGTTCAAGAGATGAGGGTTCCTGGAGTGATTTGACCCTCAGCTTCAAATTTAATTTTCCCATTTTTTTTTGTTGTTGTGATTGCTGATGAAGAGCTAGTTTGGAGTGTAAGAGAATGTGAACATATTTACTTTGGATCCTCGAGTTACCTGTTGATCTTCCCGTCTGAGGCTAAACTACATGTTTATATGACCAAGTTTTCCATGACATGAGAAAGAGACATCGATCTTCTCTATGAGTATTCACTACAAAAGAATCTATTTGTAGTGACAATAATATTAGTGGCATTTATATTTTTATGGCTAAAAATACATTTATAGTAAAAAGTATGCATTTTGTCACAAAAAATATAATTTGTGACAATTTTATTAGTTGCGGGTATTTATTATCACTAAAGTTAGTGACAATAATATTTTTGTGACTAAACATATATGTATAGCAATACTAAATTCTTTCGTCACAAAATATATAATTTGTGACAATTTTATTAGCTGCGAGTATTTATTGTCTCTAAAGTTAGTGACAATAATATTTTTGTCACTAAACATATATCTATAGCAATAATAAATTTTCTAGTCACAAAAAAATATAATTTGCGACAATTTCATAAGTTGTCAATATTTATTATCACTAATGCTAGTGACATTAACTTTTTTGTAACCAAAAACACTTTTCGTTACAACAAACTTTTTCATCACAATTTTTTTTAAATTTGGAAGGAGTTTATATGATGTTATATTTACCGTCACTAAAGTCAATGACAATAATTTTTTTTTATAACCGATAAATTTTCTGGTGACAATAATCCAATTTATCACAACAAATTATAATATATTGTCACCGAATTCGACAACAATAATATTTTTAATGATGTTTTAGCTAAATTTCAAAATCTAATAAACCCCACTAGTTTATTAGTAATGACTTTTATAAGCCATCAATTTGTTTTTGATAACTTAATATCTCAAACTCTTAAAATTTTATGAAATTTTATTTTATACTTGCAAATTTATGAAGTATATAAATAAAAATTAGATATTGACTTTATACATTTCAGTAATTAAGTTATATAAGTATTTGTATTTAATTAATAAGGATTAATAAAAATTTAAATAGAATCACATTTAATTATGATTGAAGATTATATTACTATTTAGATTCTAATTAAAGGTGATTAAATTTTAAATTTGTAATTAAGTTAAAATCCAAATTTAATCAAATGTTTAATAATGCAATTTAAATAATTACACGTAATTAGATTATGAATTATAATGAGTTAATTGCATAATCAAAATATAGAATATTGCATAAGTTTTAAATTGTTTGATTAAATTATAATTTTCAGTAACATATATGTAAAATTTATTTTTAATATAAATTAAAGTTTTACGTTATAAATTTTTTTATCAAAACTTATTTTTTATTCAAATATAAATCATACTAATCTTATAAATTAAATAACTAATACCACTTCGGTAAATTCTAAATAATAAAATAAAAGTAAATATTGTGTAGTAGTTTTTTTATAATACCAATATTTATATTTTATTTTTATTTCTTAAAATTCTCTAATGTGGTAGTAGTTTTTTAATTTATAAAATCGTGAAAAATCTAATTTATAAAGTGTGCAATAGGATTACACAAATTTATAAAGTTTAGATAGATAGTCATCATTATATATATATATTAATTATCCAAAATATTAACAATCAATCACTTAGTGCAGTGGATTGAACTAAGAGGTAAATGGTTCAAATCCTAAAGTAGGTATAAAATATTAATTTTTTCTATGACTATGTGCAGTGTCTGATTATTGGTTGGGTGGCGCGGTGACGGCTCGGTGGTCCTGATTACTCTTGGTGTAGTGTGGTTGGTCGATGGCTCAAAACGCGGTGGCTTGGTGGTCGCGGACTGGGTGCGGTTCATGCATTGCGCGGTTGGTAGATAGATGACTTTAGTGCATTGGTTGCGGATCAGTGGTGCCTAGGCCGACGGTTAGGTGCAGACCGTGCGGTGTAGGTGAGTTCAAATGATTTGGCTAATGGGCTAGATGTTTTCGTGACGAGATATTATGTTTACTAAATTTCATGTACAACACATATGTGTGACTATATCATGATATTTTAGTAACAATAGTAACGACAAAAATATGTTTATTTAGTAACAACACATCTGTGTGGTATAATGATTATTTAGTGTCAATTATAATTTATAACTAACTAATAATAAATTAGTGATGAAAATTGGTGTCACAATAAATAGAGCAATAGTTATAAACATTTTTTTTTGTAGTGATTTTAAGGTTTTTCAGCTACATTGACATATATGTCTACCTGTCAGTTTGTGTCTTCAGCGCGCATGAAATGCTAAGGTTGGAGAACTATTGATGAAGTGAGCCAACATTTGAATTCATGTGCATTGAGCGATTGCACCATGTGTAAGAATTTTTTTTAATGTTGATTTCTTTGGCTAACAATGAATTACTAGATGTTTGCTGATTTTCTGAGCAAACTAAATTTTCAATTTTCTTTTCTTGTGGTATCCTATATGTTGTAGAAAAACCAATCTTACAATGCAATAA
>JAPKLW010005586.1:0-20364 GCA_026898455.1 Plectranthus barbatus | reverse complement strand
TCGTCTCCTGCACAGTTTTGCTCCTTTTCGCCTCCTGAATCGTCCATAGCCATCTCGGGACCCTTGTAGCTCATCCCAGACCTCAGAGTAATGGCTTTGACTGGCTTTTCCTTTGCGGGGTTCACCTCTATCATACTTGGCAACTGTCCAGGCTTGTGTTGATTGCCGAGTGTGGTGGCAATCTGGCTCAATTGTGTGTCCATCATCTGAAGATGTTTCGTCATCAGCTGCATGTGGTTGTACATTCCCTTCACCTCAGTTTCTACTTTCCCAAACCGGTTATCCGAGCTCTTGATGAATTTCTCGAGCGTCTCCTCTAGCACGGATTTCTTCCTTTCCACGATCTCTCCTCCAGTACCTGCATCAAAACCAGGCGGATGGTGTTCTGTAGCAGAAGGGTTAGCATAGGAAAAACCAGGGTGAGATCGCCCATGGTTGTACTGATACCCTTGATTGCCTCGGCAGTTATTGTGATAACCACCGCCAACGTAGTTCACCTCCGTACCGGCAGTTCCAGACGAACTGCTTGCACCCCTGTTGATGTAGTCAGCCTCCACGGGTACTATGGCCATGCTTGGCTCTGCAACAGCTGCAACTTGTGATGTGCCCAATTTTTCAATCTCCTCCCAGAGCTTTTTCACCTCAGCGACCACGTCGAATTCTGGCTTTGTCTCTACGGCTTTGACTGGTAGCTGCCTATCAGTTGGCCATTGGTGGCTATTCAGCGCCATATCAGCCAGCAACCTCATACTCTCTGCACCACTCTTCTTCATCAGTATTCCTCCGGCAGATGCATCAACCAGCTCCTTCATGTGAGGGTTCAGTCCCTCATAAAAATGACACACTTGCATCTCCAGATCGATGCCATGCCCAGGACAGAGTCGTAGAAGCTCTTTGTATCTCTTCCAGGCCTCGTAAAGTGACTCGTCATACATCTGCTTGAAAGTGGTAATGGCAGCTTTCCTCTTCATCAGCAGGCTCGGTGGGAAGTAGTTGGTAAGGAACTCTGCTCGAAGCTCCTCCCATGTCCCGATCTGACTCTTATCCAGTCCAGCAAACCAAGATCGTGCCTCGTCTCTGAGTGAGAACGAGAACAATCTCATCCTGATCACATCTTGGGTTACTCCATTCTGCTTCACAGTGTTACACACCTCAATGAATTGATTGAGGTGGGTATATGGATCCTCTACAGCTCTCCCCCCAAACTGGTTTTGCTACACCATCTGAATAAGGCCTGTGCGCAGCTCGAAGTTATTGGCGTCAATGCCAACTCTGAATCCGGCCTCTGCTTGCTGTGGAAGAAATCGATCCAAGATGGACCTTTGCGGGATCACAACTTGCCTATCGTTCAACTCTGCCAGTCTTGCAGCTTGCTCTGCCTGAGTAGCCTGGGCTGCTTGCAGTTGTGCTCTCAGCTGCGGTACTTCATTCACAAATTGTCTCTGCTCCTCGGGAGTCATATTTTGCAGAGGTGCTTCAGGATTCTCAGCCATCTCTCGTTGTTTTTCTTTTCCTTTCTTTTAGATTTTCCTGCAGGCTGCTTCGATTTTAGGGACAAAGGCTTCGAGTGTTTTTCCTTTGGCTCGCGTGTTCATGCACCTGCACAGGAAATAGGTAAGATATCAGTTCAGCGTCGATCGGCGTGGATTCACGTCGATCGTCGCAAAAGAGTGGTCGGCGTCGATCGAGGAAAGGTGTCCGTCGATCGACGCTGCAAAGTGATCGACGTCGATCGACGCGAGACGCGGAAACGAAAACTCACACACGCACACGTACAGAAAAAATAAAACTCAATCCAACAAATCCTAGAACGAACTAGTAACAAGATAAAATCTAGCAATTCCCCGGCAACGGCGCCAATTTGATCACTGCTATTTCTAACAGATTAATTATAATAACAGCTGCAAATAAATTTGTAAACCCTAAGGTTATCGATCCAGGGGAATTGTGTGGGGAAACTATCCTATGTACTAATTATGGTTCTAAAATTCATTGTTTGAGGAATCCAAAATCAGGGTTTTGGTTTGGAAAATAAAGATAACAATACTTGAAAATTAAAGGAGTTTTGGAAAGCAAATTAAAGAACACAGATTCTAGGGAAGAACTCTTATTATGGATAACATGTAGGAATCAATTAATTTAACAGGTGGAATACTGCAATGATGTTATATCTCCTTGTTTGGCAAATATAACCTAGATTACTAATTAGTGACTCATCTCCGCTCGGTCTCAAAGTACACCAAACTAGTCAATCCGATAAGCAAATCAGTTCAATTCCTACATCTAGTACATCTGTTTGGATAGTGTAGATCGTATCATGTATTCCTATTCCCACTATTAATATTCACCTCTCGGTCCTTCTATCAATAGCTAGACATCTAAATTAATCGTCACCTCTCGGTCCTTGAATTAATCTAGAATTATAGAATAAACACAGGAATCATGAACCTAATTAATTAATCCTAACATGCATCCATAATAATATTCAAACCCTAGAACCCGCTAGGGTTTCTAGCCACTCATCGCAGATAGAAATCCAAAAGAAAACATATTACATTGCATAAAAGTAAAGAACTTACAAGAAAATAAAAGGGTTTCATGTTTCCCAAGTCTCCAAACTCTAAAATATGATTGCATCTAGTAATTGGTACTGAAAAATCGAATTTACATGGGTATTTATAGTGGTGGATGTGTATCCTATCAAATCTAGGGCTAAAGATATGAATAAATCCGAATTTAATCAGATTTTCGCTCCAGCAGAGAACCTCGCGTCGATCGAGGCTGATCCCCGTCGATCGACGGGAGCTCTTGGTCTTCGTCGATCGATGCCAGTTGGCATCTGTCGACGCAGCTTTTCGCCCTCCTGCGCGGTCTCACGGTTTTGGCCATAACTTTCTCCTCCGAACTCCGATTGACCCGATTCCAGTTGCGTTGGAGAGCTAACTCAAAGCATCATCCATTTCCATATGCAAATAGCTCGAATTCCTCTTGTGGACGAAATAGTCACTGCTACTCTTACACTTCACTGCTTCCGGAATGGATTTCTCGTGAATTTAGGCCTAAAACCCTACAAAAACACCAAAGCGCGCATAATACACCTAATATAGACTCATGCACATAATATATATATAAGCTCAATAAAACTACATAAAATAGTAGAAAATAATATAGATAAGTGAGTAAAATAATGAGCTTATCACTAGCCATGGTGGAGAGCCAACACAGCGCGCTCGTATATCCGCATCTTGGGTAACAGCAGTTCGTGTAGTACCGCCTGAGACTGAACTTAGGTAACCATATCCGAGTAATAGGATGGGGACATTCCCTGAGGAGCTCAATAACATTCATCGTGCCAAAGTCCTGCAGGCTGATTAAGTTCAGGCACGAGTGATAAGGTTTGAGTGGTACTACTCAGGAATTATAAGATATTAATTAATTGTAGTTAGAGCTTGTCAGAGGCTCCGATTAATTAATGAATGTCCGGTAACCTTAAATATGGGGATTCTCAATTAATGCAACCCGTTCTCACAACGTGGTAATAAAGGGGTAGGTCAGTATTAATTCTGTGGTGAAAAAGAATTAATATTAATTAATTAATTGTGTCCTGGGTTGTGGACATGGGAATTAATTAATTTATAGGCCCACTTTATTATTTGCATTAGGTCCCAGGTCTGGCCCAAATAAATATGCTGAATTGAGCCCAGTAGCCCATCAGGGATAAAACCCTGGGTCTATAAATAGACTACTCTCTCTGGAAACCCTAGCCACCTTTGAACACATTCAAACCAGTGAAACCCTAGAGGCAGAGAGAGTAGGTGCCGTTTTTGACTGGGAGAGGAGGAGAATTTTGATTCTGGTCCTGCTCAGAATACAGATCTACGGAGTCCTCGCCAGTAGTAGATCTGAACAGCATTGGGACACAGCCCTGAAGATCTAATCTGGAGAACAGATCTCTTTTCCTCTTACTTTGTTTTTGAATTTTGTTTTGAAATTAGGGTTGCTAATTTCTGTTTCCGCAGACAAATTCGAATCGCGTGGTTGAATCGAAGTTTGGAATTCAAACGCGAAAGATCGGTTCAGAGACTACGGAATAACGGTAAACCCTAAATCCACAATCTTGTATTAAATTCATAGGAGCATGCTAGGGTTTTGTGAATTTGTATTATGAGCAATATCCATAGATCCGATCCGGTTCATTTGGTTTTGGTGATTCGGTTCACGGGAAAACCCTACAACTAGCTCAAGCACTAAATGTACCTGGTTCTCATCTCATTAAATAATTCTCTCTATTGATTGCTGTCAACAGAGGTCAGATATGATAGCACAAAATATTTTATGCATTGCAATCAGTAAAACAAATCATTTTCACACACGTTTTGAAAACTGAGCGCAAAGCTCGAAAGCATTTTCTTTTATACTGAAATAATTCCCACCTGGTGTTAAGCTTTACGAAATAAGATGTTTTCCTGTTAACTGAGCGAATGAGCTTCCCTCCTTATTTCCACCTTCAATAAAAATCGAACACAACTAATTAGGATGGATAAACTATAACTCGACAAACTTCAACCACATACTTCAACCATTTAATCTCATAATCAAATTCCAACACCACGTGCTTCGACTCAACTTCAACCCAAATCAAATCATTCTCAACTTAAAGTTTCACAAATCATCATGTAATCATGTCCTAAACATGCTCTTATGCATTAAACTCATAGATAAAAAACAACTCAAAACGAATCGAAAACAAACGAGGAAAAACCAAAAATTTCAAGGGAAAACTAAGCTTATCTCGTTCGAGACTCAACCATCCCACTTGGGATGGGTGTGCCGAACGTGACATCTTCGTCCCTCATGGGATGCCTGTCCTGAACGGGTTGCTCCTGTCCCATTCAGGACACGTCGTCTTCTCCAACTCCTTCGACGCGTCTGGGACCTGCAACTCGCATTTTCTTACATTCTAAACACAACCAACATCAAGACAACACATTCACGTGTTCTAACAACATCCTAGTGTTGGGATTATATACTGAAAGCATATATGATTAAGTGTTTTGTACACTGGTCTTCATATATGTGTTGACACAACAATGCTCGCTGTCTGATGAAACAAACATACAACGAACCATAATATCCTATTATCTCGCCTATAGGGATGATCATATGGTGTATAGGAGATCATAGAGGATCATATGAATCGTTTGACCTAGCGAGATATAAACAGTATCACAGCTGAGACAGTCCCTGGATAGGCTGTCGGTCTAAGCTGTGGCACATCGGTTCACAAGTGGGCTTATCCTAGCTACTTGATGTGTCGGTACATGGTTATGTATTGATGGGATCAACAGTGGGATGTGCCATTTTCATTGACATATGAATGAGCCAGATCCCTAACATACTTCATATGATCTTAAACCTAACTGAAGGATAAGGGGCACACACAGATTGACCACACTTTGATTTACCATGGTGGCGAGTCTTACATGTACTCTTATACCCGTATTTTGGGTGCTGGCAATTTGTGTGTGGCCTGCTTAGTCTGGACATTTAGGTAAGCATATCTGTTTCACGATGGTGACATTCCCTGAGGAGCTCACAAGGTTCATTATGCTAAATCCTGCAGGTTGAATTATTTAATTCAGGCATAAGTGAAAAGGAGTGAGTGGTATTACTCAGGAAATAAGAGAATAATTAATTATGGCTGATTGTCATAAGCCAAATTAATTAATGAATGTCTAAAACCTTAAATATGTGGATCATGTTAGTTTAGTGCAACCCGTTCCTAATAACGTGGTAATAAAGGGGCGAGTCAGCATTGTTACCGTGGTGAAGGTTAAAACAATGTTTTATTAATTAAGTATGTTCTAGGTTGAACAAGGAAGGATTAATTAATAAAGAGGGCCCACTTTATTATTTGCATCTGGTCCCTGGTCTGGCCCATGAACTGCTCAAGCCCATTAGGGTTAGGGTTTCTCAAAACCCTAACACTATATATATGCCTTCTCTCTATCAGATCAAGTTAGACTGTTCAGTATATTGAAAATAGAGGGAGAGACGACGATGGCTGATCTGTGGGAGGAACTGATCGATTCCTCCAGATCTCGGATCCAACTTGGTAGATAATCCTCACCAGATTTCCAAGGAGCAAGGGAACAAATCAGAAGATCAGATCTGTAGGAACAACTGTTCATCGCCGGTGTTCAGATTCAGATCCAGATCTATTTCATCATTATTGGCTCCGATCTATATCTGTAGATCAAACGGTGAAATCAGGTATTCTCTAAATCCATCCTCTGCAATTAATTTTGTAGGAGCATGCATAGGATCGCATGGTTTATTTAATTGAAATTTATTCCTGGTATCCTAAGAGCGATCCTTGGCAAGAAATTCATTAATGACAACTCGTGTTGTCCATCGTAGACTCAAACCCTACACCTAGAACATGAATCAAGCTTTGAAATCGAGAAAAACATCATCAATCGCAGATATGAATTGAAGCTCACCAACTTGCTTCTCCTCCGGCAAACGGTCGTATTTCTCGACAAAAGAGGTGGTGTAGGCACTCAAAAGACTCCTTTCCACACAAGGAACACAAATATATCAATTAAAATCCAATTCGGCAAAGTTTTATATGAGTTTTTGATTAAATAGCCGTAACGGTTCGAAACCAATGGGGTACCTTTCAACGCTCGTAACTTCCTCGTCGCTTCTCCACTTGAGATGTGGGTGTGCTTTCCGGAATCCTCGTAGAACAAGGAACAAGGTGGTGGTCATGATATCTCCGGTGATGGCTCGTGGTGGCCGGAAAATGCTCAGTTACAGGGCGGTGCTGGGGTTGCAAAAACTGGGGTTTTCTGCTGTTTTTCTCTTCTTTTTATGAAACTGTTTCTCTCGACTCCCTCTCTCGACTCCCTCACTCTGTACTGGACAACAAAGATGAAAATGGTGGGTGAGAAAATGATATAGCACAAGTTGTTTTGATCCTAGAATACAAACAAGCTCACACCTCTCTCATGCCTCTCACTCTCGCTGCTCTCTGAACTGGAACGAAAAAAGAAAAAGATACAATATGGTGGAGCCAGTTTTGATTGTTTATGCTAGCCAAACCTCCACCGCCTCACCCACCGCCACACCTCTTCTTCCTCCAACCAATTTCACCCACGCCACACTTCGCATGAAACAAATACATAGCCTTTCTTCAAGGGGAAGAAAGGTTTCCCTTTTCTCAATTTGAGCACAATTTCCTCCGTTAACTCGTCTTAACGAGTTCAAAATAAATATAAAATTATATGGAAATGCTCCTCTCGATGAGCTCCTCTTGCTCGTAAAATTTCATAATTTTCGGAGACAAAAATTATTCTGTTTTCAATTTAATTCAATATTTAATTTAATATTATTCAAACCTCGGAAAAATACACCGACCGTTTCGTATGCTTCCTTATTTTATTTCCAAGCATACCCTGACTCGGTTTAAGAATCGGACTTCCCGAGTGCAAGTTGTGAATTTAATCACATTATTAATATTCTAATTAATTTCTCTATGCACTCGTCCATCTTTTATAAAATTGTGACTTCCCGGTCACTCTCATTTTCTCGAAATAATTCCATTGGCATATTAATATCAAAATCTGGACTCTTAAATCTCGATGGGTGTTTAATTATTTCTCAAAAACGAATAAATAATAATACTAGTAAAATAGAAAAAATCCTTTATTAAAAAAATTAAGCTTAAATTCGCTTAATTAAACACGGGATATTACATTCACCCCACCTTGCAAAAATTTTGTCCCGAAATTTGCTAGGGTGCTTCAAACAATTCTAGTACTTATCCCGCATTTTCTCTTCCAACTCCTAAGTTCTTGTCCATGATACTTCCATAGTACCTTGACAAGAGTAATTGACTTGTTTCTCAACTCTTGGGTCTTCCGGTCCAAGATTGCTTTTGGCCTTTCTTCATAGTGCAAATCTGATTTTAAAGCAATCTCCTCCTGGCGTATCACGTGTTTTGGATCATAAAAGTAGTTTCTCAATTGCGACACGTAAAATACGTTATGCACATTACCCATGCTTGGAGGTAAAGCCAAGCGATAAGCTATTGGGCCTATGCGCTTCAAATCTCGTAGAGTCCTATGAAATGCAGTCGTAGCTTTCCCTTTACTCCAAACTTGATAATTCCTTTGGAAGGCGAGACTTTCAAAAACACTTTATTTCCAACCTCAAACTGTAACTCAACCCTCCTAGAATCTGCATAGGATTTCTGCCTACTCTGAGCCTCTTTAATTCTGTCTCGTATCTGACGAACGATTTAAATTATTTCACTAATGGCGTCAGGCCCGAGAACTTGTCTTTCTCCTACTTCGTCCCAATATAATGGAGATCGACACTTCCTTCCGTATAAGGCTTCATAAGGAGCCATACCAATAGTTGCCTGATAATTGTTATGGTACGCAAACTCAATCAACAGCAAAATCGGCTCACAACTTCCCCCTTGATCGAGAACAAAGGTCCTCATCATATCTTCCAGCATTTGGATGGTCCTCTCAGACTGACCATCGGTCTGTGGGTGAAACGCCGTGCTGAAGTTTAGGCGCGTCCCCGATTCTTGTTGCATGCTCATCCAAAATTGAAACGTAAACTTTGCGTCTCTGTTAGACGTGATAATAACGGGCACTCCGTGCAGGCTGACAATCTCTCAAACATAGAGATGCGCCAATTTATCTGATCCATAGGTAACTTGAATTGGCAAAAAGTGCGCGCTCTTCGTTAGACAGTCCACTATAACTCATATCGCTGTATTCCCCCTTTGTGACTTCGGCAATCTTGTCACGAAATTCATAGAGATATGCTCTCATTTCCACTTGAGAATCTCTAATGGCTGCAACTTCCCATAAGGCCGCTGATGTAAAGTCTTGACCTGTTGACATGCCAAACATTTTTCCACATAAAAGGCTAAATCTTTCTTCATACCGTCCCACCAGTACTTAGTCTTCAATTCTTGATACATCTTTGTACTTCCTTGGTGAGGGGTATACGACTGATAAGTTAGTATTTTCACCAACTTATCAATTAATTCTGCGACTATTTGGTTGATGTTAGAGTAGATTTATGTGTTTTCTTGTGCACGAAATGACTTTGGTACTTGTAATGATGTGGTTGATGAATTATGCAGGTTTTTTAGTCGAAAATAGGGAAGAACGAAGAAAGGCTCGGATTACCAGATCTACGTTAATCGACACAGACCCGTGTCGATTGATGCAGTGGCTTGAAGGAGCGATTGACGCCAAGGTAGACGCAGACCCGCGGAAGCCAAGCCCACGTCGATTGACGTACAACTCGCGTCGATCGACGCGGCCCTTTCAAGTGTGTCGATCGATGCGAAACATGCATCAATCGACGTGAATCCAAAAAATCCTAGTTCGATTCTGATTTGAAGATTTAGATAGATCTAATCCTAGATACTATATGATACATCTATCACCACTATTTAAAGCCATGTAATTTTGAATTTTAAGTGTGCTTCATTCCAGATTCTAGTTTTTAGAGATTCCAAGCTATAGTTGAGTTTTATGATTGAAGACAAATTTTTGTGGGAAGATTTTCAGACCCAAGTTTTTATGCAATTCAGGTTTTATTTATCTTTGATGAATTTTGTAACGCCCCCAACTGACCTTCCCAACTTTGGGGCGCGCTACAGTCGTGGTCGATGATTTTTAATTATTTTCATAAACTAAAAACAGCAGAAGACAAATAAATAAATGATAAGGAAGTTAAAGAACATACATTTATTAAACATTTGTTTTCTCAAAACGTTCAAAACAAGGGAAGGAAAATGTTTCAGAGCGCGGTGCAGCAGTGTGTGTAGCATAGTGGAGATATGCATATGAAGATACATATCTCAGGATCTATTTAATCTTTACAAAACACCTGCATCGTCTTTACACCGCCGTTCCTCCATCCTCGCTGCTTAACCTGCGTATTTTAGAAATAATACGAGGGGCTGAGTACTAATGTACCCCGTGGAGACATGCCCAAAAACATACATTTTATATATGAAAGCTATGCCAACACACACAGATAAACACGGGGTTTTATTGAAAAGTACCGTGTTATCTTAAACGTTTTAATTTGCTGCAGCTATCTACCATGTTATCATATCTGTTTAACGTTGTAATTGGAAGCTGACCTACTTCCGAGTTACGATGAAAAGCTGGGAATGGACTAACCACTCTACCCACTATCATCAATTAGTGCACTAGTCTCAGTATGTCACCTTGAGACCCGATCGATTTAGGAAAGAAAAGAAATACACAACCTTATCCCCCTAGGGCTTCAGTACTCCAGCTGAACAGCCCGAGCTCATAAACAAAGTAAGGTTGCTAGCCTTCAATAACTGATTCATAAGAGTAGCTCAAGCACCTGAAGTACATGGTTCTCATCTTAGTGATTGGACTCTCTGATGATAGCAGTCAACAGAGGAACAAATATATGATAACATAAAACATTTTAGGCATAGTCAATCAATTTAAAACAAAGCATTTTCACACACATTTTAGAAACTGAGCACAAAGCTCGAAAATGCATTTTACTTTTAATGAAAATAGTCCCCACCTTGTTATCGGCTTTCTGTTTAGATGTCTCTTGCTAGCATGAGCTCAATCAATCTTTGCTTTCAGATTCCTACAATCAAATAGGGTTCTCGACTCAGTACAATATATCTAGGACAACATATCTGAATCATAAACCAACAGGACTTGAAAGGAACTAAGATTGGACAAGAAACACAAAAGATAAAATTTTTCAAGCCTCTTTATCGACCGACAGGGATCTGTGTCGGTCGACACAGCCCTGGGTCGGCACAGCCTTGTTGACTTGCCTTGTGTCGGTCGACACAGCCTTGTTGACTTGTTAATTGATTAGTCTTGAGACCAACATGAGATAGATAATTAATTAATCAACTTTGTGAATTGTCGAACAAAGAAATTCATAATACTTATCTGATGTTTCACTATAAATAGGAATTAAATTGGGAATTAATCGATTTATCCATACATGCATGTAATACTTGATATGTAGATATCTCTGGAATCTGTGCTGCTCATATCTGAATTCACCAGTATCTTTCTCTCTTCATCTTTGATATTTTTAATCGAATGATCTTTGGAATTTTTGTAAACCATCAAAACCAACGTCCACGTCGATCGATGTGAATTCCACGTCGATCGATGTGGTCCTGTCTCGCTCCTTCTGCGCGGTCTCACGGTTTTGACCATAACTTCCTCTCCCGAACTTCGATTAACCCGATTCCAGTTGCATTGGAAAGCTAACTCTTAGATCTATCCATTGCCATGCGCTAATAGCCCGAATTCCATGTTTGGAAGAACTCTTCACTGCTACTCTTGCACGTCACTGCTTTCGGAATGGTTTTCCAGTGAATTTGGCCTATAACATGTAGAAACACACCAGAGCACACATAATACCACCCAATATAGACTCATGCATAAAATATGTATAGAAACTTAATAAAACTACATAAAATAGTAGAAAATAATATAGATAAGTAAGTAAAATAATGAACTTATCAAACAAAATTAACGAATCCCAAGGGAAAGAAGTAACAAAAAACCTTAAGTACTAAAACGTAGTTTTTTGAAATACTGGTTAGGGGAAATCAAATCAAATTTTGGTTTTGATGGTTTACGAAAATTCCAAAGATCATTCGATTAAAAATATCAAAGGTGAAGAGAGAAAAATCCTGGTGAATTCAGATATGAGAAGCATAGATTCCATGGATATCTACCTATCGAGTATTACATGAATGGATAAATTGATTAATTCCCAATTTAATTTCTATTCGTAGTGAAACATCTGATAAGTATTATGAATTTCTTTGTTGGACAATTCACAGAGTTGATTAATTAATTATCTATCTCCTGTTGGTCTCAAGATTAATCAATTAACTCCAGAAACCCTACGGATCTATTCCTATAATCTGTTTCCCTCTTTTCAGACAAGAAATAAGTTTATATTGTGAAAACTCTTTCCATTGAAAACTATCACAGTTACATCTCTAATTTTCAACTAATCAATCCTAAGATGTGGCCAGCAACTCAAGATTACGAATAAGCACAAAATTCACAAACTACGATGAGAAAGAAAAATTTAATTCAATTAATCACACTTGCATACTTGAGAGTTCGAAACCCTAGACTCTGAAAGATGTTTAGTTAAACATATTCATAGCAAAATTCATCAAAGATAAATAAAACCTGAATTGCATAAAAACTTAGGTCTGAAAATCTTCCCACAAAAATCTGTCTTCAATCATAAAACTCAACTATAGCCTGGAATCTCTAAAAACTAGAATCTAGAATGAAGCACACTTAAAATTCTAAATTACATGGCTTTAAATAGTGGTGATAGATGTATCATATAGTATCTAGGATTAGATCTATCTAAATCTTCAAATCAGAATCAAACTAGGATTTTTCGGATTCACGTCGATCGACGCATGTTTTACGTCGATCGACACACTTGAAAGGGCCGCATCGATCGACGCAGGTTGTGCATCGATCGATGTGGACTTGGCTTCCGCGGGTCTGCGTCTACCTCGGTGTCGATCGCTCCTTCAAGCCACTGCGTCAATCGACACGGGTCTGTGTCGATCGACGTAGATTTGGTAATCCGAGCCTTTCTTCCTTCTTCCCTGTTTTCAACTCAAAAACCTACATAATTCACAACCACACAATTACAAGTACCAAAGCCATTTCGTGCACAAGAAAACACATAAATCTACTCTAACATAAACCAAATAGTCAAAGAACTAATGGATAAGTTGGTGAAAATACTAACTTATCAACTCCCCCAAACTTAAACTATTGATCGTCCTCGATCAAATCGCAGATAAGAAACCAAATCTCGTGCAAATACAAGTGTGCAATGCCTCACAAGCTTATTCACTATCCAAGTATCACTAATTCATATAAATCACACATTCCAAACAAAATTCGAATTGCTAAATTATTGAGGAGGAACCTCACAGGCCAGTGTTTGCACTCATCGCTCGAAAAGTAAAGGGTTCGTGTTTCACTCACTCAAGATATTAGCTCACCTCACCATAGGTTTGACAAGTTTCTCGTCTCTCCACTGCTTGTTAGTGTAGCTTTTTAGGGAATCATATAGGTCTTATTTTGGTTGTAATGTGGCTTACCTAATAGGTGGGATATATTTGGCTAAGTGACTCAAAATATGACAATAAAAACTCAAAAACCCAAACATACCATAACCACACTCTTTTTCTTGTGCACTCACATATTCTTTCTTCCTTCTTCACAAAATAATTTTCAGGGCCCCTTAAAATTTATCATAAATCTTTGTGAACAAATACCATATCGGCATATATGTATTTTTTTTCTTTTTCTACGCATGTTCACATTCTTATTCTACCCACGGGAACCCTTATTTTACACATGGGCTACGAGTGGAAATTAAATGTTAGTGTATGGGATATGGGCTACGAAAGAACATGCCTAAAATCATTTTCACCTTATTACTACACTTAATGCAACCTCGAGAGAGAAACCTGTCAAATTCTAGGAAGTTATTGCTAAAGACCTTGTCACTCATCAAACAAAAATGAGGCTCAAATTCTCACACACGGTTTAAATTTTTGTTACTCAACAATTACCCAATCTAAACAGTTATCATGCACAATTCATATTTCAAAGCTCAACTCATCAAACAAATAGCTCCTATCATTGGCTACTCTATCACACAGATTTTTCATTCTCAATCAGCAAAATTCTCAATCATAAATCAACAATTCTCGTACAAGGGAAGACAAGTCACAATCTCCAAAACAAACATAATCAACATAGTTTCGATTGCCCTATGTTCAAAAGCTCCTAAAATAATTCTCAAGACTCTACGGTTCAGAACTAGTACCACAAATTTAGAATTCAAAATACTAGTTGAGTGAAAAAGCCTTGCAGAGAGCAATTGTTCACATTGAAGCAAAAGAACAAGGATGGTGATGTTTTAAAAGAAAAAACAAAACCTAAAATAACCTAAGTACACAAACAAATAAAAGCGGTAAAATAAATAAATATAAAAACGTTTCCCTTTTCCATCCTCATCCCCCCAAACTTGTTTCACTCGAAGGAGTGGACAAGTTTGCAAGTTAGATAGGAAAAGAGAAACGGTAACTCCATCCTCCTCGGGAGGGTCCTCCATCTCCTCATCGACATTATGCCGAGCTTGGCTTCTCCTATTCCGCTCCCAAATTCGGCACGTGTAGGTGGACTCCGGCTAGTAGTCCAACAGAAGGCGCTGCACCTGACTGTCGATGGTCTCCAGCCAGGTAGTCATATGCCGGCGAAACTTGGCCGGCGGGTGTGCTCCGCTGCGTGCTCGGCAGCCTGCTGCTGCATGAACTGATAGAGCATGGCCGGATCCACTCCGGTAGAGGAGGACTCTCCCAGAAAGTGGCTGGTCGAGGCTCCACCGGTCCACCCCGGAATCTCGCCGGCTCTCTCCTCGTGCTCTTCCTCATCGGGTGCCTGTTTCTCCTCAGGTGCCTCTTCCCCCATGTTGTTTTCTGGGGGTGAATTCTACGATTGCTCAGTATTCAGACGGCGGCATTGGCGTCGACCCTTCTCATGGGCGCGGGTGCGCGGTCGGTGATCGAGGCGAGAAGTGCCGGCTCCCCCATTAGGTCCGATCATAAGCTGCATGTGGGCGGGGGTGCTCATCAACCAATTGGTGCGGGAGTGGTAGTCCGTGACATAAGTGAGATCCAGTTGAGGGAGTGGAAACTTGTCCCCATTTGACATCCGCAGCGACCATCCACCCTCGTGGGCTGTAAGCATCTGCATCTGCACCAGACGTGCAGTGCCGAGTCCCCTGGTCTCTTCAAGCCTCTCGATGTCGGTCAAGTCAATACCCTCATGTGCCGCAATCGGGGTAATCAGTACCCTCCTCCAAATGTTCCCCTTTGCGGCCTTCACTTGTCACCTCCAGTGGTCCATGATGAGGGCGGCGAAACTGAAGCTGTCGTCTGTCAACATGCAGTAGAGGGCGTAGAGCTCTCCAAACCGCACTTTTTCACTTTCATGGCGACCGGTGATCGACACCCCATGCCTCGCTGAAGATATCGGAACACAGGGTTGTCGATGGACGAGGCTTTCAAGCCTCCTGCATTGAATTCTCTTGCATTCTCCTCTGCTTCAGCTGCGATCTGTCGCCAAAACTTGACTATGTTGAACTCCTTGGGAAGAAAGCCTAACCTGTCTTTGGGGACTCCCCAAATGCCATCCAGCACATCCCTCGGAAGCTCGTAGTACTGGTTCAGAAGTTGAAAACCGATGGTTGTTGGCTCAGACTCTGGTTGAACTTCATAGAAATTGGAGGGATGCAAAGAACTCCAACACGAGCGATGGATATGTTGGCCATCGCTCGGTCATCCAAGTGCTCCATCCCGCTCTCTCCAGCAGGGCCTCGATATCAGCCCGAATCCCAAGCTTGTCCATTGTCACCGGGCATGGGTAGAGAGTTTGTCTGACTCGGAAGTCCTCACCACTGAGCTTTGTGTAGAGTGTCTCCGCTTCTGGGTTGGCGAAAGTTGGTCGGAAAGCCATTTATTTCTGCAGGGATAGAAGGAAAAACTGTCATCATGTGTTCATTTACTTCACAAAATTTCCCAAAGCAATAATACCAAAATCTCACAATTAGCTTCATATTGCATCTAACCATATAAAATTGGCTCCATCATTAAGCAATTCACACCTATTTCTATCCATAGACACCCCCGATTGAAACAATTTTGACCTATAATGTGCAAGTAAGAAAACAAGCAAAATAGGAAAATCCCCAAACACGCTAGAATTAAAGTTATTCAATTCCATGACTACAAATTCTCATATGGTGAACACATTGACTAGAATCACGACCCATATCGAACAATCGAGCAAGAAGTGCAAAGAAATCGGTGAAAGAAGCAAAAATTTGAAACTAGGGCACAATGGTCCAAATTCATAAGTTAATGCACAAATTCATCAAAAAACACAAAATAATCGAAGGGAAAGAGTCTAGGAGGCATACCTTGAGTTGTAGTGGCGAGTTATGGGGAAATTTTTCGATGGGGTAGTTTTTTTGGAGGAAAAAATCGTGCGTGCGTGTGTTTGTGTTTTGGGGGGAATGAATAAAATCTGGTTTTTAAACCCACTTACCACGCCTCTGAATTGCGTGCATCGATCGACGTGAGGTTGGCGTCGATTGACGCAGACCTGAACAAATACAAAATAAAACTGGAAACTCAAAAATTAGTGAAAAAATTCTAATTCCTATTGACTCAACTGGACTAAACGAAAATAACGAAATGAAGAAACACAGTAAATCGTTGGGTTACCTCCCAACATAAGTGCTTGGTTTATTGTCGTTAGCTCGACAATACCTGTGTTTCATGGGCGATTCAAGTAGTACCTCTCTACAGTACCAATTTGGAGTGAAGTGTAGTATGATTTAAGTCTCTGTCCATTGACCATGAAAGTCTTTCCGTCTTGATCAACCAATTCTACCATGCCATTTGAAAATTGGCAAACTACCGTGTATGGACCTGCCCACTTTGATTGGAGCTTTCCGGGCATGAACCGAAGGCGGGTGTTGAAGATGAGAACTTTGTCATCCGAGTTGAAAACGTGCGTGGAACCTCTTGGCACGTGTTTTGTAGATGACATTGTTCTCGTATGCTTCATCCCTAAAATCTTCCAATTCGTTTAGCGCTAAAGCACGATCCGCTGCGGCCGTCTTCCAATCCAAATTCAGCTCTTTCACTGCTCTCCAAGCCTTGTGTTCCATCTCTAAGGGGAGATGACATGATTTCCCAAAAATCAGCTTATAATGAGATGTACCAATGGGTGTTTTGTACGCGATCCGGTATGCCCATAGCGCACATCGAGCTTCACAGCCCAACCCTTCTTTTGTTTCACCGTCTTCTCCAATTTTTATGCATGCATGTGAGGGGGCAAATTGATGAAGTGAGAGAGAGGGGGCGAATGAGAGAGAGCCAAACAAGTTTTAGTCAATTAATGCACAAAACAAAAGCTCATTAATGCGCCCATAAACACAAATAGATACAAAATTTTGTTTTAAGAAATGGGGAAGAAGATGCTGTGATTAGTGAGTCATTAATGGCGGAAGCCAAAAGGTCTTTGTATTGTGCGTTGCATTAACTCACACATGTCCTTTAGTGTTCCTCTTCTCTCTGTATTTATTGCACAATCTCAACTCCACCAAATTCTTTAGGATAAGTCTCCTTGGCTAGATTCTTGTTGGCCAGAGGACGACACAAAAGTAATTTAACATTTATTACTTTAATCTGTTTTACTAAATTACCCTTCTATTAATATAGAGAGAGTGTGACATTCATAATTTTAACTTTTCCTTAAATAATTATGATGTATATCAGGAATACAATTTTTCATATAATAAAAATATAAGTATTATAAAATTTTATCCATCTATTATGATTTCTATTTTTAGAATATATTATAATATCGATTCAAATAGTATGAATATGAAATTAATTGAATCATTATTTATATTGGAAATCAAATATACATGAAATTGATATGCCTTCAAATTAAATGTGGAAATGTGTGTAAATAAAAAATTTAGTAAAAATAAAATTTAATCTCAATATTTTACATCCATTTATATAAGTTTAATATAAGTAAAAAAAAATTAAAATGAAATTATGAATAAAGTGTATTGTCATTGTCATATAAATAAATTAGTTGATACTCATACATGATATATATTGGGGTGTCACAGACTCACACGCCATCATTTAAAACAAAAATATAATTTAAAATATGCATCAATTCGTTATTTTATTTTACATATTAAAAATACCCATATTGTCTAAGTGATTCATTTTTCTTATAACATTTTGTGCAAATATTATAAGACAAAAAAAAAAGAGATTATAATATAAATTAATTAATATGTTCTAAGGGTGAGCATGAGTCAAGCCGACTCACGAACTACTCGGGATCGACTAAAAAAATTCAAAATCTATTGAATACTGATCAAATCTAGCTCGAGCTACTCGAGTAGTTGTTGAGCTTGAGCTTTTTTATACTTGATTCGATAGGCTCGCGAGCCTTTTCGAGCTTAAATCGAGCCCGAGTCGAGCTTGTGTTTGAGTTAAGCTCACGAGTCTTATCGAGCTTATTATAATTTAAGTTTTTGTTCTTAAATTAATATTTAATAACAAATAATTTAGATTTTTATTAAAATTTAAAATAAATTAGAACAATCAAGCTCAATTAAGTCGAATCGATCATGGCGAGTTTGATACTGAGCCGAGCTCGAGCTTGAAAATTTGAGCTCGATCGAGACGAACACGAACTCAAGGTTAGAGTTTTTGAGTCGAACTCGAGCTCGAGTTTGGAATATTTAACATGGAATAATAATGTTACATAAAACAAGATTAATTAGTAAATCTTCATTTTCAGATTTAATGGATACAAGTAAGAAGTAAAATAATAATTTCAATTTGGGATGAAACAATATTCATTTAATATTATATTATAAGATTGAGGTTATAGGTTCTTATCATGAGATTCAATTCCACGTTATTCATTAAACAAATTGTAACATAAGATTTTATTGGAGATGTGATAAGATGTTAATAACACTATGATATAAATTAAACTTATTAGTATACAATTATTTGAGATTTAACAAACAATATATTCATGAAAAATAATTAATAATGTTGAATTGAGATGTGATAAAATTTTAATTACACTATAATAGTATAAGATTATAAATATGTAATTTATATGTGATAATATATATTAATTTAAAGTAATAACGAAAGTTAATTCCTTATGTGGCAGTATAAGATAATACTATTGTATAATAGAAATTACAATTTCAATTTTTAGATTTAATGAAAAGTCCTTGTAAAAATATAAAATAATTAAACGTACATTTTGAAATTCAACTGAACAAAAGCCGTAAAAGAAACAAATTGAATTTATTAAGTAATAGTTGGAGATTAAGTTTTACTCCCTCCGTCCCACACTATTAGTCCCATTTGCCTTTTTGATCTGTCCCACTCTATTAGTCTCATTTCCTAAAATGGCAAACTTTTTCACACTCATCAATAAAATATTAATTCCACTACACTCACAAATATTGGTTACTGTGCCGAAACCATATGGGACTAATAGAGCGGGACGGAGGTAGTATTAATTTTGAGGTTGTTCATAATATATTGCAATATAAAATAGGTAAAATTAGATAATAATTAATATGGTATTGGGAAGATAAATAGTCCATGTAAGTGGAGAGAGAAAATTACTTATGAATATTATAAAAGGGTAAAATAGTCAGATTAAGTAAAAGATTTAATTCTATTATTTTATTGAGATGAGTTGGCACCAATAAAATTTCTCATTTAAAATTCTAATCTCCTCCTCTTTTTTTCCTTCTTCCCATAAATTATTTCCCAGATTTCTCCCATATTTATCCATCTTTTACATTCATTTCTTCTTAATTAATATTATCTCTACCTCTTTCTCCCAAATTCCATTTCCTCAACTAGACTTCCTTCCTTTCTCTCACATTTTCTTTAATTACCTTTAGTTTTGTTCTCTCTCTCTCATGCATAAATATCTCTGGCACTTTTATTACATCTCTCCTCTCTACTATGGTGACGTAGCATAGCTCATTTGGTGAATAAATAAACAGGTTGAATTCCAATGAATAATTCATTTACAATATATGTCTCGCATTTAATTTGGTCCATGATTAATTACGGAGAGAAGACAAGTATACTAGTTTCCCATCAAACTTAGTCATCCATCTAAGTTGGTGGAATTGCCTTTATTGAATGAACATTACCATGATTTTGAAACGTTACTTGAAGCCAAGAATTTGTAATCAAAATTGAGTAATGAAACGTTACTAAGATTTTCCAACGTGACAAATTCTTGATGCCAAGAATCCAGATGACAATCAATCCTCAGACTGAAATACAAATCTGCAGGAAAAAAATAAAATTAAAAGTAACATAAAAGTTCTTAAGTTGATCTACAAGATTCAAATAGAAATCTATCAATGTACATAAATAGAAAAGATAAATTGTGATTCAGGTCAGAAGTCTTTTTGCATTATTAGTTAGAGACACTTTTTTTTATTTAGGAAAAATTATAACTTTTATTTAGCAACTAATGCAGCTACCTACATACATCTACTTCCCAAAAAAAAAAAAAAAAAGAGTAAATTTTCTAGGACATTATCTACAGAAATGAAATGATATTTCTTCTCGTATATGATTGAAGCATCACTTAATTTTCT
>JAPKLW010005585.1:0-19945 GCA_026898455.1 Plectranthus barbatus | reverse complement strand
TAAGGTTTGAGTGGTACTACTCAGGAATTATAAGATATTAATTAATTATAGTTAGAGCTTGTCAGAGGCTCCGATTAATTAATGGATGTCCGGTAACCTTAAATATGGGGATTCTCAATTAATGCAACCCGTTCTCATAACGTGGTAGTAAAGGGGTAGGTCAGTATTAATTTTGTGGTGAAAAGGAATTAATATTAACTAATTAATTATGTCCTGGGTTGTGGACATGGAAATTAATTAATTTATAGGCCCACTTTATTATTTGCATTAGGTGCCAGGACTGGCCCAAATTAAATATGCTGAATTGAGCCCAAAAAGGCCCATTAGGGTTTACAACCCTAGGTCTATAAATAGACAGCTCTCTCTCATAAGTTGGAACACCGTTGAAACACACTAAACCTAGAGAGAGAGAGAGGCACCATTTTTGGAGAAGAAAGGAGGAGAATTTCGATTCTGGTCCTGCTCAGAATACAGATCTACGGAGTCCTCACCAGTAGTAGATCTGAACTGCATTGGGACACAACCCTGAAGATCTGATCTGGAGAACAAGATTTTCTTCTCTTCTTCTTTCTTATTTTCAAATTTATCTAGAAATTAGATTGCTAATTTCTACTTCCGCAGATAAAATCGAATTGCGTGGTTGAATTGAAGTTTGGAATTCAAACGCAAAAGATTGGTACAGACTCGACGGAATAACGGTAATCCCTCAATCCACAATTATGGTTATTAAATTAATAGGAGCATGCTAGGGTTTTGTGAATTTGAATTATGTGCAATATCCATAAATCGATCCAGTTCAGTTTGGTTTTGGTGATTCGGTTCACAAAAAAACCCTACAATTAGTATCAAAGCGAGGTTTCTGATTTATGCCATCACGGCCGAGATACAGTCCACCACGGCCGGGGCGGATGGGAAGGTCGATATGCTGAACAATTCGGTCAAAACAGAGAGACGTGGAAAAGGGATTCGTCCAACACTGCTCATCCTGGCCGAGATAGAACCCATCTCGGTCGAGACAGACACCAACGCAGGACAATCTAACTCCGTTCCGCCTATTCTAGACCTAAAACCTCTACCTTCCCATCTTCGGTACGCCTTTTTGGTCCAAACGACATGTTTCCTGTAATCGTGTCTTCTTTTCTGATGCAGGTTGAGATGGACAAGCTATTACGAGTTCTGAGACAACATAAAGCTGCTATAGGATGGACACTGGGTGACATCAAAGGAATCAGCCCTTCCGTTCGCATGCACAAGATAATTCTGGAAGAAGATGCCAAACCGAAGAGGCAAGCACAGAGAAGGCATAATCCTATCATGCAGGAGGCAGTGAAGAAAGAAATACTGAAGCTTCTTGACCATGGGATGATCTTGATGGACCGCAGTGAGATGTATTTGTCTGTCTGACATCAGTGAATACAAGATCTCTTTATATTGATTGAGTCCAAACCCTAATGAAGGTTCAGGGGTTTGCACGGTTTGACTGTTGCTTTGACTTGCCAAAGTGGAGAGCCTAAGTAACGTGCTCGTATATCCGCATCTTGAGTAACAGCAGTTCGTGTAGTACCGCCTGAGACTGGGTTTAGGTAACCATATCCGAGTAATAGGATGGGGACATTCCCTGAGGAGCTCAATAACATTCATCGTGCCAAAGTCCTGCAGGCTGAATAATTTCAGGCACGACTGATAAGGTTTGAGTGGTACTACTCAGGAATTATAAGATATTAATTAATTGTAGTTAGAGCTTGTCAGAGGCTCCAATTAATTAATAGATGTCCGGTAACCTTAAATATGGGGATTCTCAATTAATGCAGCCCGTTCTTGTGTCCTGGGTTGTGGACATGAGAATTAATTAATTTATAGGCCCACTTTATTATTCGCATTAGGTCCCAGGTCTGGCCCAATAAGTGTGCCGAATTGAGCCCAGGAGCCCACTAGGGTTTTACAACCCTAGGTCTATAAATAGACCTCTCACTCTCTGAAACCCTAGCCACTTCATAACATAGTTGAAACACACTAAACCTAGAGAGAGAGAGAGTGGGCGCCGATCTGGAGAAGAAAGGAGGTGAATTTTCAAATTCTGGTCCTGCTGAAGCCACAGATCTACGGAGTCCTCCCCAGTTGTAGATCTGATCAGCACCGGGACACAGATCTGAAGATCTAATCAGGAGAACAACAAATTTCTTCTTCCCTTTTCTTTATTTTCATTTTTCTCTAGAAATTAGTGTTCTAATTTCTATTTCTGCAGAGTAATCGAATTGCGTGGTTGAATTGTAGTTTGGAATTAAAACGCAAAAGATCGGTACAGAGACGACAAAATTACGGTAATCTCTTAATCCACAAATATGCATTAAATTCTGAGGAGCCTGCTAGGGTTTTGTGAATTTAGATTATGTGCAATATCCATAAATTGATCCCGTTCAAATTAGTTTTGGTGATTCGGTTCACGGAAAAACCCTACAATTGGTATCAGAGCGAGGTTTCTGATTTATGGCTCCTTTGTTCATAATTAAATTCGATATGCGTGTATGAATTTATTATTTTGTGGATGTTGGTTTTTGTTCCTCGTGGCAACCCGTTGATTCAGACCGCAGTGGTTTTTCCGTGTAGGGCTGAATTGTTTTTGTAAAATCACGAGAAAATTCGTGATTAGTGTTGATTTGAAAAATTGTAATAGAATAGATTTTCTGTAATTTTTCAAATTATGTAATTGGACGGGTCGAGATGAAGAACGAAGACGGAGCACGGCGGCGGCGCAGGGCAGGCACACGGCAGGGGCGTGCGGCGCGCGCACGGCACACGCGGGCAGCACTCACGGCGTGTGGCCTGTACGCACGCGAGGCAGGCCACGGGTGCGGGCGTGGCAGGCGCGGGCGCACAGGGGTGCGCGGCACATCAGCAGCAGGCAGGGCGCGCGCGCGCATGCGCGCGGCTGCGCTGGGCTCGGCGGCTGGCCTGCGGCAGCTGTGGCTGTCGTCGGCTGCTGCTGTCCCGTCGCGGTGGCTCGTGTGTTTGGTGGTTTGTGCAATCCTTTGTAAACCCTAGGGTTTGCATTAGGGTTAGGGCAAATCATTAAATCACAAAGGCCTAAATCCCAAAAGATTTGGTGAATCAATTTTGGAGGCCCTTGAAGATTTGGAGGATTTGAAAAAGATTTGGAATTATCCAAATTAATTCAAATTCAAATTGTAATAGATAGATATTTTTTTTTCTATTTTTGTGGGGCCACGAGGAATTTTTATTTGCCTTAATTGTCCTTGTATGATATGTGATTTATTTATGTGCGCCACTAAGCATGTGTAGATAATAGGAAAAGCATGATTTATCGATTTTATTATTTACAGCTTTCCAAGCATGCTTATGTGATTAATTTCTTGTTGGATTATATTTTGGGAATTTTTGGACTTGTATTATTACATAAAAAAATTTGGAAAATATAATAACAAAGAAATTATGTGTTCGCATAAAGAAACCTTTTAAAAGAAAAATACAAAGCAGATTTTTTAATTAAAATCAATAGACCTCCACAAAGCGATCCTAGGCTGTAAGTGTATCTCTCGTTCTAGTAAACGTCTACGAGTGTAGCTTGATAGTTCCTAGAGGTGCATGGGTACAGTTGTTGGGATTTCTAGACAAACAATTTAAATCATGTGAATAGTGGGAGGGTTTTCCGTAAACGTCTACGAGTGTAGCTTGCGTAGATCTCTTTCACAAGTATTCTAGGATTGATTTAAATTATAGATAACAAAAGCTTTAAGGGCTGTGCGGTATGGTTACGTGCCATGCTAAACTATCTCTTTTGGCCAGAGTTAAATTTGTGGTTAATTGCTTAGAAGCATCTTAGAATATAATGGAAGAATTGCATCCCTGTTCTTGAGAGATGGCTTGGTCTAAGGTTTTCACTAATTATTAATTTCTAGTGTCAAAAGCATCCTGACATGGTAGTGAAATTAAATGGATTGGGGCTTAAAACCCGCAGTTCTGGTTGAGGGTGACATCGTAAACGTCTACGAGTGTAGCTTGCGGTGGTAACTCTTGGGCAATTAGTGGAAAACATTTGTATTTGATTTATTAAAAGCTTTTCAATGCATTTGTTTTCGAAGTTCTACATGTCTGTTCTTATTTTAGATCTTTATTGTTTCAGATATGTTTATGTCTACTGTCGATCATATACTTGCTCTCAATCCTCTAACTGGTCCGAACTTCCATTAGTGGAGTTTCTGCATCAAACACATCCTTTATCTGAAAAATCAAGCACATGTCCTTTACATGGATCCACTATTGCATTCTCAAAGAGGAGTGTGCAAGCTTGATCTTAAATTCTATGACAGATGGGAGGATGCTGATGAGTTTGCCTTCTGGCTCATCACGGGTTCCCTGTCTAGAGAATTAAGGCATAAGTATGAACACCTCGAAAGGGCTGGAGAGCTTTGGAAGGAACTCTCGACAGCCTTTGGCAAAGTGGAGCGAAATATTAACTGTAAGCTTGTGCACAATCTTGTGTGCAAGAAGATGGTTGAGGATAGTTCAGTGACTACGCACATGATGTCTGTGATTGATCTCATGAGACAGTTTACAGTGCGGGGTGGTAATATCAGTGCGCAAGGCGAGACTGATATTATCTTGAATTCTCTTCCGGAATCCTATTATGACTTTAAGGTAGTTGCTGCTGCAAAGGGAGAGTATGCTCTGCATGAGCTGCTTGAGGATCTTGTAGTGGAGCTGTCTACCATGCGAGCAAGGAAACCTATTATGTCTGGTTCTAGTACTGGTTCGACAACCTCTAAGGTTGGAGACGATGGTGCTGAGAGCAAGTTCAGGAAAATAGGCAGTGATAGCAACTCTAGGAAGGGGAAGAGAGCTAAGGTCACTCCAAAGAAGAATGAGTGTGCTGGATGCGGAAAGGTGGATTGTCCAAATGCTAAGGGACAAGGTACATCATTTGCATTTGTAATGGAAACATGTTTAGCATCGGTTTCTACTCATTCGTGGGTAGTGGATTGATTGATGCTAAATCTGCATACAAATTATAGCAAAGGGTAAATAAATTTATAGACAACCCAGGGGTTGGTCGATCCCACAAGGATAGTGCAACGGGGGAAAATCATGTACTGGATATGGTTTTCAAATCTTTTGTTTGGGTAAATCAATTCAAAAGGTTTTGGGTTTTTCATAACAAGTAAATAAAAAGGATGGAATTCAAATATTCGAAAGCACAGATTCCAGGGAAATCTACCAAACTGATCAACATGCAAGAATTAAATATTCAAACCCATAAAACACAATTTTTCGTGGAAAACCTTTTATTGTGGAGTTAATTCATTGGTCGGGCAATTAAAACCTAAATTACTAATTAGTGATCTATCTCCTCTCGGTCTCAAAATACACCAATTAATCAATTTCATAAAGATCAAGATTTTCCTACAATTGAAATCTTCTTAGTCGGACAGATAATCAAAAGTATTAAACTCTCACTTCCTATTATCAATTTTCACCTCTCGGTCCTTCAATCAATAACTAAAACCTATTCCAATCTTCATCTCTCGATCCTTCAATTGAAAATAGATTTGAAATAAAATCAAAGAGTTTAAACCAATAAAAGAGTTGAATTATTGAATCAAAACATGTATCACAGAAGGAGAAACCCTAGAACCTGTTTAGGGTTCTAGCCTAACATATTAAAGATAAACATTGCAGGGAAAAATAAAGATTGCATTAAAAAGTGAAGGTTCAACAAAAAGTAAAGAGGAATTCTAAAGAAAACAGAAAATAAAGGTGTAAAAACTGTAAAGGGAAAGAAAACTAAAAGAAAGGGTTTCAAAACTAAAAGGGGCCTCAAATTTCTGAGCTATTGAAGAGTTTATATAGAAGTAGGGTTGAGGCCTTGGATGCATATCTTCAAAAGGTATGATTTATTGCTTCCGAATTGCTGTATATCTTGTTCCCCAAGCAATTCTCGCCCAAAATATGTGAAAATCTCGCCAAATCTCGCCAAACAAGTCTGTCTCGGCCGAGATGGCCCTTGCCACGGCCGAGATGGCCCTTGCCATGGCCGAGATGGAGGATTCGGCTCGGTCGAGATGGCTTTGATTTCGGTCGAAACAGAGACGTTTTCGCCACTTCCGACCCTTCTGCGCAGTCTCACGATTTTGGCCATAACTTTCGCATCCGAACTCCAATTGATCCGATTCCAGTTGCGTTGGAAAGCTAACTCAAAGATCTTTTAAATGAAATACTCCATTTTCTCAGATTCCATCGGTGTAAGAATTTGTGACTGTTTCTTTGAACATCTGCTGCTTTCGTTACGGGTTCTCCATTGGATTTGGCCTAAAACCTGCGAAATCTTACCATGGCAAGCATAACACCCTCTAATATACACTCATGCTCAGTTTATTCAAGAAAACGTACTAAAATGCATAAAAGAAAGGAAAAACAATGCTATAAGAGAGTAGAAAAACAAGCTTATCAAACCCCCCAAACTTAAACACTTGATTGTCCTCAATCAACAAAAGAAAGAATCAAAAGTTCAAGCAGAAGAGTAGTGCAATGCCTCACAAGATTCATCATATTCAAACTCGTAAATCCACTAGACATCAGCACTTTTGAAAGAATCATAAAATCTGTAAACTATAGAAGACTCACATGGGAAGTGTTTCGCTCATTCACTCAAGTGTTTAGGATAATTATGAGATCACACACAAGTCATGAAAATCAAGTTCTACCATAGGCTTGCAAATAATCTCAATCTCCACTGCAAATATGTGCACACAAGTCTAAGATCAGAAAGGACTTTATTCATGGTTGTAATGTAGGCTTTTTAGTGAAAGGTAGGGAAATATTTGGCCAAGTGACTGATAAACACTCAATCTGTGCATTTTATTGATATATTTATGCTTAGATTATGCTTCAGATTTAGCCATTACGTGACGTTTTCATGCGTTATTCTTATTCTTTAAGGAAATATTACGTTTGGTTTGTTTGATGTTGTTTTGCACAGATTCTATGCGTTTTTGAGGATTAAATGAGATAATTGAACAAGCATTTCCAGAGTTGATTCATGTTGGCATGCACTGAGGAGAAAAAGATAGAAAAATTACAAGAAAAAGCCGTGGAAAGGGAAGCTTCGTGACGCATCCGGCGAGCAGCCTTCAAGGCCGGCGATTGCCACCCCACAACCGGCGACCTCCTGTCCATCCGGCGTTCAACTTCCACATCCGGCGAGCAGCTCTCACTTCCGGCGTTTCACCCTCCAAGCCGGCGACCCAGCCTCCCCAACCGGCGTTTGCACCTCCATTCCGGCGGATCGCCGGTTCCGCTTTTCTCCCTCTCGTAACCAAACCGGCGATCGCCCTCTCCATGCCTGCGATCGCCGGACGTGTTCTCCAGCTCGCCTATTCTGCGTGTTTGACGTATTTAAATCGTATCTTACGGCCCAAGATTCAGAATTCACCCATATCTTTTGAGATTTAAATCCCTCTCCTATATATATGAGTTCCAAAAGCCAGAAAAAGGTCCCACAATCGTTCCTTCACCACCATTCCAATTTCTTACGTTCATAATTAATTCCTTAGGCTAGAATTAGGGTTTTCTACATGAAATTCAAGGGGAACTGGAAGAGCATGCAAGGAATTGAAGATTGAAGACTTCGCGGGTTTTTAATTTCCTTTTCCTGTTTATATGACTCTTCATCTCGTTGTTTTTCTAGGATTTAGCATGTCTAGCTAAATCCCTTTTTGGATTCTAGGGTTTTGAAACTTTGTATTTATTCATTCAACAGTTTATGCAATTTAATGTTCCTTTTCCTCTGATGTTCTGATTTAATTTGAGATTTTCAATAATTGCATTAATTATCATTAATTGTGATTTGAATTGATAGTTTTTGAACTGAGAGGTCTAGGTTGTCAATTAAGACGCAAATTTATCAGATTTATTAGAACAATTATCCGTGAGGAAGTTGAACTTTTAAAGGGTTTAAAATCCAAGGTTTTTATCAAGAGTAAAAGTCCTTTTGCGCATCCGGTAGGAGTCATTAGGTATTTTATTTCCATGTTATGGTTTAGAATCCGAGAGGATCGCCTGATAACATTTTCGCGATTGCTCACATCACTGGAAATTAAATTGGGATTGAATTGCATGAAAACGTTGTTTGTTTAATATTCAAAGTGGATTACCCTGGAATCCTATTTTCTCATTGTTTTCTAAAATCTTTAATTAAATCTTTTTATTTTATTTCTGCTTTTAAATCAGTCTTTTAGATAAAACCAAAACTTCTTTATGATTTGCCTAGATAGTAGTACGATGTCTATGTTTTAGTGCTTGGTTGTGTTTCGAGCCTGCAGTCCTTGAGTTCGATAAATTATTACTTGCCCTCTGCAGTGGTCTGTGCACTTGCAGTTATAGCGTGTTGAAAAATACGCTATCAGTGACTCAAAATCAAATTCAGTGCGCAACTTTCATCAAATCCAAGCACTATCTATTGATATCCACCCATCTCCTATAATATTCAGTACAACCCATGACTCTTTTATTTCTTTCTTCTCTTTTATTTTTTTCCTTTTTCACATATATCCTTTTATGCTCTAAACAATTTTTTTGATTATGCATTTGAGCTTATAAGGATTAAACACAACAACTATTTATTTTCTTTTTCTTCTTTTTCTAGAGCCCAACCTTTTCTTTTGCTTTTACCCTTCTAATAATATTTTATCCTTCTCAAACAAATCCCAACCCACTATCATAGACAAGAGTTGATTCTCCTATTTATTTCCAACTCATAGTCAAAGAAAGAAAATATCATAGGCTCAAAAGGGCTGACTAGGGATAACATTTAATTAGGACAGTGTATGGGAAGATAGGCTAAAAAAAGATGGCCTAAAATCAATTCCTAAACCTGTGCACACTAGCAGTCTTGAAGGAGAAACAAAGCAAGTTCTAGAGAAACTCAAAATTACAGACAAACTCACAATCGAATTTCAGGCTCAAAAACTCACACTTAGGACAATTTTTCTTCCACGGTAAACATCAAATCATCATCTATCTCATGCCAACGCAAGTATCAAAACAAGTAATCATGCGGTATTCACATTCATAGGCATACTCAACCACTATCACAATCAACGCAAACTAAGTCAATCAATTCAAATCTTGCATTCTTGTCCTAGGGTTCAATCATACTCAAATTCCCACAATCTCGCGTTTTATTCATGCAAAAATTTAAATAAAGCAAATAAAAGATAGAAAGGAGTTTCAAAACCCTTAAATCTTCATCCCCCCAAACTTATTCGAAAGTCAGAGAGAATAAGTTTGGAAATCAGATTCAGAATTCGAAACTGTACCTCAATTGTTGGCCTCAGACACCAACTTTTTATCCTTCATCCTTAGACCTCTGGCCGGCGTGGATTTGTGTCTGCTGGCACTCCATCTCGGCCGTGGCGATCATCATCTCGGCCAGGATGGAGCCTTCTTGTCGACCTCTGTCTCGGTCAAAGTATTCCACGTCTCGGACTTCTGTCTCGGCCGTGGCAAGCTCTGCCTCGGTCGGGAAAAATTTTGAATTTTTTTTTTCAAAAGACCATAAAAGTGAAGTAACAGAATAACATAATATAATACGAAATAAATAAAGAAAATGAAAAATACAATGGGTTACCTCCCATTCAGTGCCTTATTTACCGTCGTGGCTCGACTAAGCTTCCAGCTCACCAAGGCGGTCGAGTCCAGACTCGTCGACCCCTTGAGTCTATCATGAAGACTTTCCGGTTTCTTATGACGGTGGTGTACTCGGAAGGAGGCAGCTTAATTGCCAATTTCACTGACTCGTTTCCTCGTTCCCACCGGATGGCTTCTTCTTCTTCCTCCGGTGACTCGTCTCCTTCTTGCTCTTCTTCTTCTTCTACTTCAGCAGTAGTGATCTGGTTGCACTCCCCTTTCCTCTTGTTCTTATCTATGCAGAAGGTTACAGACTCTTCATTCGCTCTCAGTGTGATCTCCCCCTTCTTGCAGTCGATCAAGACACCAGCTGTGTCGAGGAACTCTCTTCCCAAAATCATGGGGGTGTTGGCATCTTCCTTCATCTCATGGACAACAAAATCTGCAGGAAAAATCAAATGACCAACTCTAATAAGTACATCCTCTACAATACCTTTTGGCTTGGACACAGATCTGTCCGCCATCTGCAGGGTTATCCTAGTGGCTCTCATCTCCCCTATCTCCAACTTCTTGTAGATGGAAAAGGGCATCAGGTTGATGCTTGCCCCTGTATCGCATAAAACATTTTGGAACTCCTTTCCTCCAATCTCGATAGGTATCGAGAAACAGCCTGGATCCGATCTCTTGATGGGGAATCTGCTTCTGCAACAGTAGACTGCACTCCTCATGTATCCTCACAGTCTCGTTCTCCATGAACTGCTTCTTCTCGCTCATCAGTCTTCTGAGGTACTTCATGTAAGCGGGTATTTCCCTGAGAGCTTCAATAAGAGGAATGTTAATGTTCACTTTTTTAAGATTTTCAACAAAATTTTTGAATTTAGAATCTTCCCTCTTTTTCGTGAATCTCTGTGGAAAGGGCATGGGAGCAACCGGCTCAGTTCTTTTCTCTTTCTATCTTTCCTTCTCGCTCTGCTTTGCCTTCTGTTTCGACCGGGATGCATCTATCTCGGCCGTCCCGCTCTCCAACTGCCCTGACCGTGTCTGGCTTGTATCGGCCGGGCTGGCATCTTCTGTCTCGGCCGGGCTATCTTCTGCCCCGGCCGTCCTGCGTCCGTCTGTCTCGATCGGGATGGGGGTAATCTCGGCCGAGACAGAGATGTTCTGCTCGTGATTCTCCACCTCTGTTTCACTTTCTCCTCCTTCCGGGTTGCTCGGGCCTTCATATCTCCTTCCAGATCGAAGCGAGATGGCATTTACTGGCTTTGCCTTTGCTGGATTTGTCTCTGTTTTGCTCGGCAGTTGCCCTGGCTTATGCTAATTTCCCATGGTAGCGGCAATCTGACTCAACTGGGTGTCCATCATCTGTAGGTGCTTTGTCATCAGTTGCATGTGATTGGCCATCCCTTTCACTTCATTTTCCACCTTGCCGAATCTGTTGTCTGAGCTCTTTATAAATTTTTCCAGTGTCTCCTCTAGCACAGACTTCTTTTTTCTCCACGATCTCGCCTCCAGTACCTACATCAAAACTAGGAGGAGGGTGTTCTGCAGTAGTGGGGTTAGCATAAGAAAAACCAGGGTGAGATAGCCCATGGTTATAGTTGTACCCCTGATTACCTCGGTAGTTATTGTGATAACCACCCCCTATGTAATTTACCTCCGAATTTGCAGCTCCAGACGAACTGCTAGCTCCCCGGTTGATGTAGTCAGCCTCCACTGGAACGATCGCCATGCTTGGCTCAGTAGTCTTGGCAGCAACCTTTGTAAGTCCCAGCTTCTCCACTTCTTCCCGGAGCTTCTTCACCTCTGCAACCACATCAACTTCTGGCTTGGCTTCTACAGCTTTGACTGGTACCATCTGCCTCTCTGTCGGCCATTGGTGACTGTTCAGAGCCATGTCTGCCAGAAGTCTCATACTCTCTGCTCCACTTTTCATCATCAAGATCCCGCCAGCGGATGCATCCACCAATTCCTTCATGTGAGGGTTCAGACCTTCATAGAAGTGGCAGACCTACATCTCGAGATCAATTCCATGTCCAGGGCAGAGTCGCAGGAGTTCCTTGTACCTCTTCCAGGCTTCATGTAGTGACTCATCATAGAGCTTCTTGAACGTGGTGATGGCAGCTTTCCTTTTCAGCAACAGGCTCGGTGGGAAGTAGTTGGTGAGGAATGCTGCTCGCAGCTCCTCCCATGTCCCAATTTGGCTTTTATCAAGCCCAGCATACCAAGACCGCGCCTCGTCTCTGAGTGAGAACGAGAACAGTCTCATCCTGATGACGTCTTGGGGGACTCCATTCTGCTTTATCGTGTCACACACCTCTATGAATTGGTTGAGGTGGGCATACGGATCCTCTACGGCTCTCCCCCCAAACTGGTTCTGCTGCACCATCTGTATCAGCCCTGTGTGCAGCTCAAAATTGTTGGCGTTGATGCTAACCCTGAATCCTGCTTCCTCCTGCTGTGGTAAAAATCGGTCTAGAATAGACCTCTGTGGCACCATGACCTGCCTTTCATTCAGTTCCGCCAATCTTGCGGCTTGCTCGGCTTGGGTAGCTTGGGCTGCAAGAAGTTGCGCCCACAGTTGTTGCACCTCATTCACAAACTGCCTCTGCTCCTTTGGTGTCATGTTCTGCAGAGGGGCTTCTTGATTTGCTTCCATCTCGAAGTTTAGTCTTTTTCCTCTCTTTCTAATGTTTCTGCAGGCTGCTTCGATCTCTGGTATAACGGGCTCGAGTGTCTTCCCTTTGCTCCGTGTGTTCATGCACCTGCACAGAAAACGAGGAAAAGATCAGGCTGTCCTGGCCGTTTTGGACTTTATCTCGGCCGGGATGGAGAAATACATCTCGACCGTGGCAAATGATATCATGGCCGAGATGGGTAACTCGTCTCGACCATGGAGGGACTCACCTCGACCGAGACAGACGCGACTCGAACACACACGCACACGAAAAAAGAAAAACAGAACTGACTCGAAAATTAAAAATAAAATTTAAGAAAATACAACCCAATCCAGAAGTTCTTCAACTTTCCAATAACAACTCGCCGTCTGACTATCCCCGGCAACGGCGCCAATTTGATCGATGCTAAATCTGCATACAAATTATAGCAAAGGGCAAATAAATTTATAGACAACCCAGGGGTTGGTCGATCCCACAAGGATAGTGCAACGAGGGAAAATCATGTACTGGATATGGTTTTCAAATCTTTTGTTTGGGTAAATCAATTCAAAAGGTTTTGGGTTTTTCAAAACAAGTAAATAAAAAGGATGGAATTCAAATATTCGAAAGCACAGATTCCAGGGAAATCTACCAAACTGATCAACATGCAAGAATTAAATATTCAAACCCATAAAACACAATTTTTGGTGGAAAACCTTTTATTGTGGAGTTAATTCCTTGGTCGGGCAATTAAAACCTAAATTACTAATTAGTGATCTATCTCCTCTCGGGCTCAAAATATACCAATTAATCAATTTCATAAAAATCTAGATTTTCCTACAATTGAAATCTTCTTAGTCGGACAAATAATCAAAAGTATTAAACTCTCACTTCCTATTATCAATTTTCACCTCTCGGTCCTTCAATCAATAACTAAAACCTATTCCAATCTTCATCTCTTGATCCTTCAATTGAAAATAGATTTGAAATAAAATCAAAGAGTTTAAACCAATAAAAGGGTTGAATTATTGAATCAAAACATGTATCACAGATGGAGAAACCCTAGAACCTGTTTAGGGTTCTTGCCTAACATATTAAAGATAAACATTGCAGGGAAAAATAAAGATTGCATTAAAAAGTAAAGGTTCAACAAAAAGTAAAGAGGAATTCTAAAGAAAACAGAAAATAAAGGTGTAAAAATTGTAAAGGGAAAGAAAACTAAAAGAAAGGGTTTCAAAACTAAAAGGGGCCTCAAATTTCTGAGCTATTGAAGAGTTTATATAGAAGTAGGGTTTAGGCCTTGGATGCATATCTTCAAAAGGTATGATTTATTGCTTCCGAATTGCTGTATATCTTGTTCCCCAAGCAATTCTCGCCCAAAATATGTGAAAATCTCGCCAAACAAGTCTTTCTCGGCCGAGATGGCCCTTGCCACGGCCGAGATGGAGGATTCAGCTCGGTCGCGATGGCTTTGATTTCGGTCGAAATAGAGACGTTTTCGCCACTTCCGACCCTTCTGCCCAGTCTCACGGTTTTGGCCATAACTTTCGCATTCGAACTCCAATTGATCCGATTCCAGTTGCGTTGGAAAGCTAACTCAAAGATCTTTCAAATGATAGACTCTATTTGCTCAGATTCCGTCGGTGTAAGAATTTGTGACTGTTTCTTTGAACATCTGTTGCTTTCGGTACGGGTTCTCCATTGAATTTGGCCTAAAACCTGCGAAATCTTTCCATGGCAAGCATAACACCCTCTAATATACACTCATGCTCAGTTTATTCAAGAAAACGTACTAAAATGCATAAAAGAAAGGAAAAACAATGCGATAAGAGAGTAGAAAAACGAGCTTATCATGGATACTGGAGCTACTGATCATGTTTGTTACATTTTGCAGGGGTTCACACCGATGAGGGTATTGAAGAATGACGAGGTTACCATCTTGATGGGGAACGCAGCACAAGTGAGTGCAGCTGCCATTGGAGATTTCACCTTGTACTTTGATGATTCTGTTTTAACTTTGAGAGATGTTTTGTACGTGCCGGATTTTCGGCGAAATCTTATTTCAGTTTCCAAACTTTATGTTGATGGATATTCAGTTATTTTTGATAGTGGTGTTTCTATCATTGGAAATAACGGTGTTATCTGTCGTGGAATGCTGAATAATTCTCTCTATGTTGTTAACTGTAATCATAAGTCTTCCGCAAGTATTGCATGTAATTCATCTGTAATTGATAATCCTAGAAAGAGAAAATTTACTTCTTCTGATGAGGATCTTACATATCTCTGGCACTTGAGACTGGGTCACATCAGCTTGAAGCGAATTCAAAGACTTGCAGATGATGGTACATTGGACCTAGTCCGGGCTGTACCTTATCAAGTTTGCAAATCCTGCATCGAGAGCAAGATGTCAACTAGGCCTTTAAAGGCTAGTCAGTCTCGAGCAGAGGAAGTGTTGGAATTGATCCATTCTGACTTATGTGGACCGATGTCCACACAGGCTCGTGGAGGGTACGAGTACTTCGTCACTTTCATTGACGATTACTCAAGGTACGGATACGTTCACCTGCTTCGCTACAAGTCTGAATTCTTTGAGAAATTCAAAGAGTTCAAGGCTGAAGTAGAAAAGAAGGTCGGGAAAACTATCATGTCGCTGCGATCTGACCGCGGTGGAGAATACCTCGGCAACGAGTTCCTGCAATATTTGTCGGAAAATGGGATTACATCCCAGTGGACTGCACCGGGTACTCCCCAGCAAAACAGTGTAGCTGAAAGAAGAAATAGGACTCTTCTAGAGATGGTAAGATCAATGATGAGTTATGCAAACTTACCAATTTTGTTTTGGGGCTACGCATTGGAAACAATAGCTTACGTGCTTAATGTGGTGCCTTCTAAATCAGTTCCTAAAACGCCTTCTGAGCTCTTCCTTGGTCGCAAACCTAGTTTGTGCAAGTTTAGAGTATGGGGTTGTCTGGCACACGTACTGTCGAAGGAACCTGATAAGTTAGATTGCAGGTCAAAAGTAATGTTGTTCATAGAGTATCCCAGGTAAACGAAAGGTGGTTACTTTTACTGTCCTGAGAGTCAATGGTCGTTGTTAGCACCAACGCAAGATTCTTGGAGGACGAGTATGTGAGTAATCGCAGGTCAAGGAGTGATATCATTCTTCAAGAAATTTAGAACGAGAATGCAATTCCAAGGGAAGGGGAACGTGTAGATGTGGGTGCACCTGTGAGAGGTACAGCACCGTAGACACGTTCTTCAGTGCAAGGTGCAGGACCACAAGTTACTGCACCTACTACTGACACGGCACCGATGCCTCGTCGTAGTGGGAGAGTTATTTTCCAACCAGAAAGGTACATGTTTGTGGGTGAGTCTTCGGACTTGAGCCCGGAAGACGGACATGAGGACTCTGACCCACTGACTTACGAAGAGGCAGTGCAGGATAAGGATGTTACTAAATGGCGTGTCGCCATGGATTCTAAAATTGAATCCATAACTGCTATGGATGTATACCAGAAAACTGATTTGCCGGATGGATTTAGGGCCATAGGGTGCAAATGGGTATACAAGAGAAAGAAAGGGGCGGATGGAAAGATCACGGCTTTTAAAGCCAGGCTGGTGGCAAAGGGTTAAAGTAAAAAAGAGGGCATTGACTATGACGAAACCTTTTCACCCGTAGCCATGCTCAAATCCATCCGGATACTCCTGGCCATAGATGCGCGTATGGACCTGGAGATCTGGCAGATGGATGTCAAAACCGCTTTTCTAAATGATTACCTTAAAGAAGGTAGAGACATCTATATGCAGCAAGCCGAGGGTTACATAAGCAAGGGTGAAGAACATCTTGTCTGGAAGCTTAGGAAGTCCTTGTATGGACTTAAGCAAGCTTCAAGGTCGTGGAACTTATGTTTCAACGATGTGATTAAATCCTATGGATTTGCACAGTTGGAAAACGAAAGTTGTGTTTACCGACTTTGTTTCAGTGGGAGCGTGGTCTTTCTTGCACTTTACGTTGATGACATACTCCTATTTGGAAACAATGAGGGAGTGATGTTCGAAATCAAAGTTTGGTTGTCCGAAAAGTTCCAAATGAAGGATCTGGGAGAAGCTGGCTACATTCTTGGTATTAAGGTCTTACGAGATCGTAAGAGAAGAATGTTGAGCTTATCCCAGGCATCCTATGTGGATACTGTGATAGCCCGGTTCAGCATGCTAATTGCCAAGAAAGGCTTGCTACCTTTTAGACATGACGTTCGTCTTTCTAGTGGGCAGTGTCCTCAGACACAGCGGGAGAAAGACGAGATGAGTCTTGTACCATACGCTTCGGCGGTGGGTAGTCTCATGTATGCGATGCTGTGTACCAGGCCAGATATCTGTTATGCCGTTGGCATGGTAACAAGATATCAATCTAACCCTGGACAGGCGCACTGGACTGCTGTAAAGCACATCCTCAAGTATTTGAAAAGAACTAGGATTTTCTGCCTAGTTTATCAAAGTGAGGATTTGTGCCCTGTGGGTTATACAGAGTCGGATTTCCAAGGGGACTAGGATGAGAAGAAATCGACCACAGGATATGTGTTTACCCTTGGAGGTGGAGCTGTATCTTGGAGGATCTCAAAGCAGAAATGCATTGCAGACTCCACCATGGAGGCGGAATATGTCGCCGCCACCGACGCCTCGAAAGAGGGGGTGTGGCTCCGGAACTACCTTTTAGAGTTGGGCGTGATCCCGAGTTTGCCAAGGAGCATCACAATTTATTGTGATAACTCTGGTGCAGTGGCAAACTCAAAGGAACCGCAGTCTCACAGGGCAAGCAATCACATAGAGAGAAAGTACCAAATCATACGAGAAATCGTATGGAGGGGCGATGTGCTGATTAAGAAGATTGACACTGGTGACAATTTTTTTGATCCGTTTACGAAGAGCTTGCCGCAGAAAGTTTACGAAAGGTATATTCGTGAGCTGGGTCTGAGGTGGATGCCGACCACTGATAGTGGTTAAAGAGACAGCAGACTAGATAGACGGACTGTATACTCTATAATAGCTTAGTTATGCTTTGAGTATAAGTGGGAGATTGATGGGTTTTGTATATTGAAAGCATTTATTATAACGAGTATACAACGGTTTATTTCTCCTATCTGTTAACAATCGTACATGTATGAACAATGGTATCCTCTTGTCTCACCGATAGGGACGATCATACGGCGTGTTGTAGATCGCAGAAGACAGTATGATCACTTGACCTAGTGAGACATAAACCTGATCACAGTCAAGACAATGTATGAGGATACGTCTGTCCGGATGGCTACGGCATTGTCGAAATAAGTAGTCTGTCTTGGTTACTTGACATGCTGGTACGCAGAGGTGGCGTATTGATGGACCGCAGTGAGATGTATTCATCTGTTTGACATCAGCGAATACAAGATCTCGTTATATTGATTGAGTCCAAACCCTAAAGAAGGTTCAGGGGTTTGCACGGGTTGACTGTTGCTTTGACTTGCCATGGTGGAGAGCCTAAGTAACGTGCTCGTATATCCGCATCTTGGGTAACAGCAGTTCGTGTAGTACTGCCTGAGACTGGGTTTAGGTAATCATATCCGAGTAATAGGATAGGGACATTCCCAGAGGAGCTCAATAACATTCATCATGTCAAAGTCCTGCTGGCTGATTAATTTCAGGCACGAGTGATAAGGTTTGACCGGTACTACTCAGGAATTATAAGATATTAATTAATTGTAGTTAGAGCTTGTCAGAGGCTCCGATTAATTAATGGATATCGGGGTAACCTTAAATATGGGGGTTCTCAATTAATGAAGCCCTTTCTCATAACGTGGTAATGAAGGGGTAGGTCAGTATTAATTTTGTGGTGAAAAAGAATTAATATTAATTAATTAATTATGTCCTGGGTTGTGGACATGGAAATTAATTAATTTATTGGTCCACTTTTTTATTTGCATTAGGTCCCAGGACTGGCTCAAATTAAATATGCTGAATTGAGCCCAAAAATGCCCATTAGGGTTTACAACCCTTGGTCTATAAATAGACAGCTCTCTCTCATAAGTTGTAACACAGTTGAAACACACTAAACCTATAGAGAGAGAGAGAGGCGCCGTTTTTGGAGAAGAAAGGAGGAGAATTTCGATTCTGGTCCTGCTCAGAATACAGATCTACGTAGTCCTCACCAGTAGTAGATCTGAACAGCATTAGGACACAGCCCTGAAGATCTAATCTAGAGAACAAGATTTTCTTCTCTTCTTCTTTCTTATTTTCGAATTTATCTAGAAATTAGATTGCTAATTTCTACTTCCGCAGATAAAATCGAATTGCGTGGTTGAATTGAAGTTTGGAATTCAAACGCAAAAGATCGGTACAGACTCGACGGAATAACGGTAATCCCTCAATCCACAATACTGGTTATTAAATTCATAGGAGCATGCTAGGGTTTTGTGAATTTGAATTATGTGAAATATCCATAAATCGATTCGGTTCAGTTTGGTTTTGGTGATTCGGTTCACGGAAAAACCCTACACGTGTCGCACAGCAGCAAGAAAGACTGGATGTGCACATGGTGATCCTCAGATGGTAGTCCCCCAAACTGATTCTGCTGGGCGGTCTGAATCAGTCCGCTTCTCAATTCAAAGTTCGGTGTATCCACCTTCAACCCAAAATCTGCATGACGATGCATGTCAGTCATCGGCTCATACATCTCACCAATAGTCGGCTGGTGAGGCGCAGCCGGAGGCTGCTGCTGCTGGAGTCTCAGATTCTTCTCTTGCAGCTGCCTCTACAAATCAGCTATCTCCGTTGCTTGATTGTTGTCAGCCATTGGGAATGCTAACTTTCTTCTGGCAGAATTCCTGAGGCAGATAGATTCGATTTCCGGATCTATGGGTTCAAGTATTGGACCCTTTGATCTGGTTTGCATATACTACCTGCACAGAATCCCAGAAGTGATTAACACCGAAAATAAAATAAAATTGTGTAAAATAACTTCTAGAGTAAATAGCGTATTATAAGAATTAGTGTCAATTATAAATCTATGCATTCCCCGGCAACGGCGCCAAAAACTTGATAGCGTATTTTTCAACACGCTAAAATTGCAAGTGTACAGACCACTGCAGAGGGCAACTAATAATTTATCGAACTCAAGGATTGCAGGCTCGAAGTATAATCAAGCACTAAAACAGAGACACCTTACTACTATCTAGACAAATCGGTAAAGAAGTTTTGTGTATTTAAGCTAGGCAATATTAAGAGCAATAATTAAAAAGATAACTAAATTCGTAGATTTGAGAGAAAATGGGAAAACAAGGATTCCAGGGTTATCGACTTTGGAGAACCATTAATCAATTATTTATATAATCCAATTCCAATTTAATTCCCAATAGTGTGGGTTAATCTCATGAATGTTATCAGACGATCCTCTCGGACTCTAAACCATAACTTAGATATAAACGACCTAGTGACTCCTCTCGGATGCGCAAAATGACTTTTACTCTTGATAAAACCATAGATTCTAAAAACCGTTTAATAGTTCAAATTCCTCTTGGATAATTGACCTATTAAATTTAATAAATCTGCATCCTAATTGATCACCTAGACCTCTGATCACTGCTATTTCTAACAGATTAATTATAATAACAGCGGCA
>JAPKLW010005584.1:0-20364 GCA_026898455.1 Plectranthus barbatus | reverse complement strand
GAGCGGTTGATCTAGTGAACTGGTGGACAAGGCATTCACCAGCTAGAGATAGATCGTAGGACACCTGTAACCGATTACTCTTAGTGGAATTTCCAGTGCTTCGACTGGAGAGTGGACGTAGATCGATTGATCGAACCACTATAAAAATCCTTTTGTTATTTATCAGCTTTCTGCTCTTCAATCATATTTTAAACCCAGCACACAAGTGTTGGAGTATATTCTGAAACTGATAAATAACTGTGCAAACAAGGCTAAATATTCTAAGTTTTGAATCACCAGCTGACAGGTCCCAGTCAGCGGTGTAACCAGCGTGCAAGAAAACATTTATCATTATTTCCGCTGCTAACGTTCATACTCTGAAAACCGGGACCAACAAGTGGTATCTGAGTCGCTTAGGACCGAGATCCACGTTTCCTTGCACTATACTCTTTCTGTCTGTTGATTAGCTCAGGTACACAAGATGAATATTCCTAAGCTACTCAACTACAATCCTGACAAGCACGCAATGTGGCGAAAGAGGTCACTCATTCAACTGAAAAGTTTCCATCCGGAAATGATAGACGTGCTGGAGAAAGGGCCGATCCAGATCACCAAGACAAAACACCAGCTAGGAGATCGCCCAGCTGCTGAGATCCCAAAGCCCCCAGAAGAATGGAACACTGAGGACAGGAAGCGGAATCAGCTGGACTCCGTTGCTCACGAAATGATCCTGTCATCTCTTCCAGATCCGCTGATGGAGGAAGTCCTTCATTTTGACAACGCCAAGGAAGTCTGGGATTACCTTGACAGTCTCTGTCAGGAGACAGATCAGATGAAGCGCAACAAATTGCAGGTTGCAGTGGACAAGTACGAGTCCTTCCAGATGCTGACTGGGGAAACCATCAAGGAGATGGAGGCTAGATTCAACGCCATCGTCAGCGAGCTGAAGTCATTGGACAGGAAATACTCAAATGCAGATCTTAATGCAAAGATCCTGTCCAAGATGCCCAAGGAGGACTGGTTCGTGAAGACTACAGCTCTTAAGGAGAAGGATCTGTCCAAAATGACTCCCAAGGAGTTATTTGCTCAACTGCAGGCACATGAGTGGGACATCCAGATGGTGAACAAGAATGAAGCCATCCGGAATGTTGGATCTCCCAGCATCAAAACACAAGACGAAGCCTACTTCGTCAAGAGGGACTTCAAATGGAAGCCCAAGAAGCCTTTTCACACTGACAGATCTGCTGGGCCGCACAACCAGCAGAAAGAGATCCCATCCACATCGGGATCTAACTCCAAAGGCAGCGAGAGCTCTATCGCAGATCTTGAGCAACAAATGAAGAGACTGGCTGTTCTTCTGGAGAAAGCCAAGTCGAAACAGGGAGTATCTCTTAGCTCAACTGATGGAAAATTTGTCAAGAGAGCTCCCCGCGTTTGTTATCAATGCCAATCCCCTGATCATCTTAAATTTGAATGTCCACAGGTGGATAAAGATGAACGGGAAAGGCTGAAGAAGCTCTTTGAAGAGCGTGCATCAAAGGCCGTTGCAAAGGCCATGCTGACCAGGACAGAGGTTCCTGATATACCTGACCATGACGACGGAGAATACGCGTCAGATGAAGAGTCAGAAGAGGAAGCTCTACTGGCACTTATGGCGGCTTTCGGAGAAGAATCAAATGAAGAATGTGCTGACAGTGAGGAAGAACGAGCACTTGCCGCTGATGATCAGGTACAATCTGTTCCCCCAATGCATATCATGTCTGCACGCATTCTAGACGATTCTGAGTCGCATTGCTCCGACTCAGAGGTTGTCACCATAGATATTCTTCAGCAAGAATTTTTAAAATTTTACGAAATAAAGAATATCTTGGCTGGCGAAAACACCTCGCTAAAAGATCAGATTTCTATTTTGACCAATGAGATTGAAAAATCTAGGTCACTCGGTGTAGAGTTAGCCACTCTGAAAGAGACTCACTCAGAATTGCTTAAGAGTTTTGAAATTTTAAAAACTGAGAGAGATACTTTTCAAAAGGTCGTCCTTGAGCAAGACAGTAAAATAAATCATTTAAATAAAGGCTCCAAGAATTTGGAAGAGGCTCTATCCCATTGGAGAAAGCCTACCGATAAATCCGGGTTGGGATTTAAAACAGATTTGAGCAAAAACCAACCCGAACAACTCACTGCTGGTAAGGGTAAGGGCAAAGTGGTAAATGCATCAGCACCAGCTGGTAATACCAATCAGTCCCGTATGGCTGATCAGCATAGGAATCATAAGACCAGATTCATAGGTGAGTCATCACGACAAAAACCTCAACTGGCAAAATCCTCTGCTGACAGGACGCCAGCACACCCTAGGACGCAGACTAAGCCGAATAATTCTAAGGCAATGAAGTCCGCATCAGCTACCAGTGGAATCCGACAGCCAGCACCAACTGTCAAGAGAATCCACACACAACCTCGTCAGTATGCCAATCACCAGCATACTTACAGGGGATCCCAATCTCAGAGAAACTCTGAGAGAAGGACAATGTCTGATAGGAGGAATACCTATCAGAGGCCTGAGCCCAATCACAAGTTTTCTCAAAGGGCTGTGAAGGCTAGCCATGGTGGTCCACACACTCAGAGATCACGAAGGCAACACAATCAACCGGAAAAATATTTCTGAAACTCTCAGCGGAAGAATACTTCCAAAGGAGTTACACACACAGCCACACCTTCCCAAACCAAACTCACGCATTATTTCAAAAGGAAGGGAAATGCTACTAATGATATCAGCAAGGGTAAAACCGAGCTGAAAATCACTAAAGTCTGGATTCCAAAAGGAATAATTCAGCGATCTAACCCTGCAGGACCCGCAGATGATCGGGGACCTAAATAAATTCTATCTCTTTCTTGCAGGTACAGGATCATGCAACACAGCTTCAGAGATCGAGCGAGTGGATCCTAGATAGTGGATGCTCGGCTCACATGACTAGTGAAGAGTTTTTGTTTTCAGATCTCTCCAAGGTCAAAGGACCTCCAGTTATATTTGGTGATAACTCAAAGGGCAGAGTTATTAGCAAGGGCTGCATCGAGAAGGACGATGTCAGAATCATAAATGTATCCCTTGTTACAAATCTCAAGCACAACCTCCTGAGTATTAGTCAGCTGTGCGACAATGGATATACAATTATATTTGATAAATCAGAGTGCCAGATCAAGGACAAGAAGACTAGCGAGATCAAGCTGAGAGGTATTCGGAACGGAGGGCTTTATACCGTCGACTGGCAAAGCGGGAGGACCGATTCATGCTTCGTGGCCACCAGTTCTATGGAAACAAACTGGCTGTGGCACAAAAGGTTGAGTCACCTGAATTTCAGAACTATCAACTACCTGGCCAAGCATGATCTTGTGGATGTACTTCCCAAGGGAGCGTTCAAGAAGGAAGGGATTTGCAAAGCATGCCAGCAGGGCAAACAAACAAAGAAGTCCTTCAAGAACCAGGCGCCAGTATGCCCCAGTACCAGCCGGGTACTCGAGTTGCTACATATGGATCTCTTTGGACCAATAGCACCTCAAACCATTGGAGGAAGACGTTATTCGCTGGTGGTAGTCGATGACTACTCGCGCTATACCTGGGTAAAGCTTCTCAGAACCAAGGATGAAGTGAAGATCATTCTTCCAGATTTGATCATCAAAGCACAGAAACAGAGAGAAACTATGGTAAAGCGGATACAGTCAGACAATGGGACAGAATTCTGCAACAGTCTGCTGATGGATTTCTGTGCGGAAGCCGGCATCAAGCATGAAAGATCTACACCAAGGCAACCGCAGCAAAATGAACTGGTAGAACGTAGGAACAGGACGCTGAAAGAAGCGGTCCGATCCATGCTGGCAGAATCCGGATTAGGACAGAGTTTCTGGGGAGAAGCGTTGGTGACGGCCTGCTACACTCAGAATAGAAGCGGGATCAACGATAGACTCCAGAAAACTCCCTACGAAGTTTATTTTGGTCGTAAGCCTTCTATAGCTCATCTCCGTGCTTTCGATTCACCATGTTATATCCATAATAATGGTAAGTCAAAGTTAAATACTTTTTCGCCTAAGGCTGATGAGGGTGTCTTCGTCGGATATGGACATCCCTCTCACAAGGGCTATAGAGTATTCAACAAGACCACCAAACTTGTGGAAATAACATGCAATGTTGTTTTTGATGAAGCTACTTTAGTGCGCAGGACATTACGACAACTGGCTGAAGATGTTCCTGAGGTCAATGATGTCATTGATCAGCTGGGCAGGAATCCTTCCAATGCTCAACCAACTGGTTTGACTAGACCTATGACTGGATCATCTTCACAACCAGTTTCCTCGGTTGCCCTTCAGCAATCCGGGAGGGTCGGTGATGCAATTGACCTTGCTGAGACCTTACACTCAATCTCCCTGAGTGGAACTAGCAATAATCTAGGGGGAATTCTGACTGGGATCTTTGAGTCAGAAGACAGCGATGAACCAGCTGGAATGGATGCACCAGCTGACGGTGACAACATCACAGAAGGCTCAGGAAATCAGTCAGATAGTGGAGCTGATGAAGAGATTATTCCGCCTGGTGAAGGTCAACCACCAGTTACAATTACAGCTCCGACTGGTGAAGATCTGGAAGCACCAGTCATCAGGACAGAAGAACCAATCTCACAGCCAACACCAGCAGACTCTCATCTTCCCAAATGGCTGAGAGATCACCCATCCGATGCTATTCTCAGTGATCCGGAAGGTTCTATCCAGACTCGACACGGCAGAGCGCTTCTGACTTATTTTATTTCTCAAATGGAACCTACTTCCATAGGAGTTGCGCTAGAATCTGCCGATTGGATCAATGCCATGCACGAAGAGCTTGCGGAATTCACTCGCAACAATGTTTGGGACTTGGTAGAGAGACCATCACATCAGTCAGTGATTGGCACCAAGTGGGTTTTCAAGAACAAGAGAGATGAGGATGGCATTGTAATCAGAAACAAAGCTCGATTAGTCGCCAAAGGTTACAAGCAGTGTGAAGGCATTGACTTCGACGAGACCTTCGCACCAGTTGCAAGAATGGAGGCGATACGGCTGTTCCTTGCGTATGCAGCGTATCATGGATTCACGGTATTCCAGATGGACGTGAAGAGCGCCTTCTTGAATGGCGAGTTAAAGGAGGAGGTATATGTTGAACAACCTCCAGGCTTTGAAGTAGGCACCAAAGTGTACAAGCTGAGAAAGGCCCTGTATGGATTGAAACAGGCGCTCAGGGCTTGGTACAAAACGCTATCACAATTCCTAATCCGTAATGGATTTCGGAAAGGGAAGATCGATACGACACTCTTCATCATCAAGGATGCTGATGATATGCTAATGGTGCAGATATATGTCGATGACATTATATTCGGGTCAAAGAATATGTCTCTCTGCGAGAAGTTTTCTCAATTGATGCAGAACTCATTTCAGATGAGTATGATGGGCAAATTAACATACTTCCTAGGACTCCAGGTCCAGCAGTCAGCTGATGGGATTTTCATAAATCAGCGGAAGTATACCAAGGACTTAATTCAGAAATATTGCCCAGAGAAGACTAAGACCCTCAGAATACCGATGAGCACCAGTTGTCAGATCTTTCTTGATGAACAAGGGGAATCAGTTGATCCCACCAGTTACAGAGGTATCATTGGATCACTTCTCTATCTCACAGCCAGCAGACCCGACATTTCATACTCAGTCGGAGTGTGTGCCAGATTTCAAGCCAATCCAAAAAGGTCACACATGGAAGCTGCTAAGAGAATAGTGAAATATCTAAAGGGGACTGAATCCCTTGGTATATGGTATCCCAGGAATGATGAGCTTACACTCATTGGGTACTCCGATTCAGATTTTGCTGGATGCCGTATAGATAGAAAAAGTACCAGTGGTACGTGTCAGTTTCTAGGACACAAGCTAATCAGCTGGTTTAGCAAGAAGCAACATTCTGTTGCTACATCTACCACTGAGGCTGAATATGTTGCCGCTGCCAGTTGCTGTGCTCAAATTCTTTGGATCAAGCAACAACTGGAAGACTATGAAGTGGACACTGGTTGTGTATCCATCTATTGCGACAACAACAGCGTTATGTGCATAACGAAGAATCCGGTTCATCACTCTAGGACCAAGCACATAGATATTCGACATCATTTCATACGTGATCATGTCGAGAAGAAGGATATCAGCGTAGAGTACATCAGAACCGAAGATCAACTGGCTGATATTTTCACCAAACCTTTGCCAGAAGCAAGATTCAAGGAGTTGTGCATCAAACTCGGTCTTTTGGAGATTGATGCGAGCCCTAGTGTTGAGGAAGAATGAGTCCCAGCTCTCATTCCGTTCTTGTTTTTCTGAAGAATGCTGATTACGACTAAGTCCAAGTTCTTAGTCTTGATGTTTTCTTTAAGTGGTGTCTCAAGACCACAAGTGGTACCTACTGGCAGAACTTATCCCATAAATGACTAAGGAAATGAGTCCCAGCTCTCATTTCGAATTTGCCAGCAGCCAAATACCATCAGTCGAAGTAAAATTGGGTCCCAGCTCCCAATTCCAAGCGATGACTGATGACTTCTACTGAAATCCACTGACATCACAACACTCACGTTTTTAAAATGGTGAGGAAGTGAATTTCTTAAAGAGAAGATTATGCGGACTAAATTGAGTCCAAGCTCTCAATTTGTCTAAATTGTCAGCAGACAACTGGTGAAACCTCAACGACTGGTGAAAATTGAGTTCCAGCATTCTTTATCATCCCCACCAGCGGTCTCCCTCACCAGTCGATCTATGCCTCGAGGATCCTTGACTGGTGCCTGCCCTTACAACCGGTGGAGTATTTCAATTTCTCCCTCTATGAGTATGCTGAGAACATCACAGCCGAGGTGGAGAGGGCTGTTGATGAAGAGTTGGTCACCAGGTATGGGGACCTGAGTGATATTTTTGATGAAGAACTCTTTCTGGAGTTCCGGCGCTGGAGGATCTTTGACTGGTGCCAACGCCAGTTAAATGTGGAGAAGAACGTGATCCTGTATGCCAGGCTTGGGCTTGGATACTGGCGATCAGAGGAGGAATGGGCCAACGAATTCATGGACACTGAAGCTCACGGCCACCATCAGTTGTCAATTAGGCGAATCAAGCGCCGACTGAGGAAGATTGCTCTTTACCGACAACTGACTGGGACTTCAGGCCTTCCTCGGTCCAAAATGGTCAAGTTACCATTTCTCCAGTTCCAAAGCACCAGCCACGGGTACCAGCTGATCTATGCTCTCAGACGCATAAAGGTACTCATCTCTCTCCCCCGGATCCATCCCTATTTTGCTGTTCTTTTTTATTTGGCTGCCAGCGCTCTGCTGGTAGACCACATTGTGGAGGAGGATCCCTCCAGAGGTTGGTGGCTGACCACTGCCGTCCCCACTGTTCCAATGGTCGTGGGCGATCTTGCCCCATATCATATGGACTGGCAGCTGGTGGTTTTCACAGCCCCACCTGTTTTTGTACAAGGCCCGCCAGCACCAGCCGAGGTGCTCGCGGAGGAGCCAGCTTCAGCTGAGGTGCCCGCGGAGGAGTTCGCTCCAGTGGAGGTACCAGCTGATTCTGAACCAGCAATGGCTACGACCGCACCTGATGTGCCTTCCACTTCCATGGAAGTATCAGCGGAGCCACTCTCTGAAATTCATCCTCCTGCGCATCTTCTTGCCTACATTGACGCCAGGATGGATCAACGTCTCGCCACCTTCCGAACTGAAGTAGCGCAACAATTGGAATCAGTCACCACAGGTGTTTCCACCTTTTTGGCGCGGATCCAAGAGGGGGAAAGAGCGCGAGCACTGGCTGAAGAGGAGAGAGCCAGAATTGCTGAGGAGGAGAGACGCCTTGCAGCTGAAGAGAGGAGAATTGCTGCTGAAGAGAGGCTGAAGAGAGAGCAAGACATGGCCACTCTTACTGAGATCCTGAGGTCTATCACCAGTGCTCGGACTCAGTCACCAGGATCATCTTCCATGCCATAGACTAGTCAGTTATCATTCACTGTACATGTAATTGCTAAATCTTTAATGGAATGTTAACTGACAAGTTGATGACAATCTCTAATTGTCCAACAATTGTCTAAGTTTTTACTTACCAGCTGAATTTACACATCCAGTGTAATCAGCACCAGCACTCGTCTTGCATGTTTTAAATTTCCATATTTTTTAAAACGAGCATTATCTCTCCTAGTTTGAGGGGGAAGATTTTTAGTTAGAGCTGATGTTGAGGAAGTAATTTCGTGGGTTTAGATCTGATAAGTTTCACTTGTAAAACCCTGAAATTATGTAACTTTCCTCATCAGCTGAGTGCTCGCTGGTTAGGCTTTGATCGCACCAAAAAGGGGGAAATTGTTGGGAAATCTAAGGTTTCCTCCCTCAGTAGCTTATTTGTATAGATTGTAGTTTTGGTGGATCAAATCCTAAGTCCTACCAGCGTCAGTTGTCTCTAGATAGCTCTAGATCTGGTCTTAAATGTAAAGTCCTGTTTAGGTCTGTGAGTTGTAAGTCGCAGCTGATCAAGACTCGTGCTGGCACTGTTCACCAGCATGAGAAGCGCTTATGACTGGCTACTGTTCACCAGTCGGGAGGAGTTTCATCAGCAGGCGGCTGACAAAGACTCGTGCTGACACTGTTCACCAGCATGAGAAGCGCTTATGACTGACTACTATTCACCAGTTGGGAAGGGTTTCATCAGCAGGCGGCTGACAAATCTTACCAGCAGAATACGTGTTCTTGCTTACACTATTCACCAGCGGTGATTTCACCAGTCATGGGAGATTCCAAGAAGAATTAACATCCAGACATTTGGTAGACTTAGATTATGCCAGGTGATGCAGTATTTTTTTATCAAGTAAAAATTATCGAACACGAAGACTCAATTCGCCCGTTATTCAAGTAAAAGTCTGATTTTGAAACCTAATATCTAGATGCGATAAAATCCTTTGAATATCAAATTCCAACTATCTAACATGCAATTAACGACTAAAACAATTAAATAAACTTCAATTCGACTAAGTAAATTCCAAAGGAGAACGGTTGAGGAATATAGGATGGATTGGGAGTAGATTATGAATATGTTTGGACTTGTCACTCACACGAACCAGATTCAATAGATAGCATGGGTCGGTTCATCAAACTCTAGTTAAAACCCTTAATACCGGTGCAATAACCGTTGACTAATTGAAATCTCAACCTAAGTCTAGGTGTATTAATCTCAATTAACTCCCAAAAGCACATGAACTCATTGACCTAGATACCAATTCACCTATCTTCTAAGTGAAATAATACCTAATTATTATTCCAATCCCCTCTAATGCACAAACCTATCAAGTTAATTCATTGAGGCATACTTTCCAACACATGGTGATCAATCATGAAAGGAACACAAATCGAATCCACAATAATAATCAAAACCTTGAAAAACTTCAATAATCCAAATCCAAACAATATTCAAATCATCCTAATCACATCCAAATCCTCAACAATGAGTTTAGCTACTCATAATTCTAAATGAATTCATCAAAACCATAAAGTAGAACATAGAAGAGAAAGTAGAATAAAGAAGCTTAGGAATCAATGATGAATCTTCAATCTCGCTTCGAATCCTTCCTTCCACCTTCAATTTCCAGCTTTCCGGAAGTGAAAATCACCTCCGATTATGCCTTAGTCTCCCTAGGGTTTTCAAAAGTCGAACCCCCAAATGTGGAATCCTTTGGCCTTTTATAGGTGTGAAACCCGCAGCTTCAGACAGATCCATCCCGAACGGAATGTTGAAGAACAAAATATCATCCCGCTCGGGATGGATCGGGGTCAGAACCCATAGGTTCCGACCCGTCCCGAGCGGGACCACATGATTCCGAACGGGACGGCCTACGGCTTCTCACAAAACTCTCGAATTCACGCCATTTTGACGTATCCCGGACGGAAGATTGCGTCCCGAACATTGGTCCCGAACGGGACAGAATAGTCCCGATCGGAATATGCTACAGCTATTCAACACTTAGCCCTTTTTCCAGCTCTTTCCATCACGAACGGGACCTAGTCGTCCCGAGCGGGATTTGCTACGGCTCGTGCTCCCTTTTTAGCTCCAAAAATCGCATTTTTTTACCTTTTTCACATCCTGCACGCACAAATCAACTCCAAAACACCAAGTGAAGGAAAATCAAGAAAAGAAGAGATATGTGTGTGATTTGTGTGCCAAATTCTCACCAATTCATTCCATTTACATCTCGAAAATCATGCAAATTACACACATATCACCAGGGCAAGTCACCAGCAGAGACTGCCAGCACAAGATCACCAGAATGATCTACCAGTCAGATGTTACCAGCAGAATTCCAGATTCTCTCTCCCAGCGCCGTAGAGACAAAAAGAAGATTCGCTGAGGAATCGACTGACAAAGTATGACTTTAAGGAAGGGGATACCTTAAAGTCTATTTATCACAAGACACCAGTCTTATTCCTCGGACTGACTAATAAAGCCGTTCTGACACAAAGAGATCTGTGTCAGATAAAGCGGTCGAAGGTATGGATCCTTTCCGGAAAAACATACCTACCGCCGTCAGAAGGACATCCCAGGTCTGACACCTTTCCGGATGAGTCCAAACGGCTAGAAAGTTTGAATCAGATCCCGCGTCTATAAATACGTCGGAAGCGTCAACATTCAAACCCTCCGAAAGACTGAAATTCTTACGCACGAACCAGCAAAAACGCTGTCAAAATATTTACAGAACTTTCGAGGCTTTCCATAAGCTTTCCGTGTGTTGATTTATCAAACACGAGACTTCAAGTTTTACACTTGTAAGTTAAAGATCTCATTAGGTGTTCTTTCTCTTCCGAGAGAGTTCACAGCAGCTCCTGTGCATCCCAGCACTTGAGTTATTACGGGCGTACCTTGCCGTAGTGAGATTTACGTTCTTGGGAGAACTAAAACACCCAGTTAGCTGAGGAGGTTGAAGTGATGTGCTCGCACTCCGCCAGCTGAGAAGAGTTGAAGAGGGAACCAGGACCGAGAGCGGTTGATCTAGTGAACTGGTGGACAAGGCATTCACCAGCTAGAGATAGATCGTAGGACACCTGTAACCGATTACTCTTAGTGGAATTTCCAGTGCTTCGACTGGAGAGTGGACGTAGATCGATTGATCGAACCACTATAAAAATCCTTTTGTTATTTATCAGCTTTCTGCTCTTCAATCATATTTTAAACCCAGCACACAAGTGTTGGAGTATATTCTGAAACTGATAAATAACTGTGCAAACAAGGCTAAATATTCTAAGTTTTGAATCACCAGCTGACAGGTCCCAGTCAGCGGTGTAACCAGCGTGCAAGAAAACATTTATCATTATTTCCGCTGCTAACGTTCATACTCTGAAAACCGGGACCAACAAGTGGTATCTGAGTCGCTTAGGACCGAGATCCACGTTTCCTTGCACTATACTCTTTCTGTCTGTTGATTAGCTCAGGTACACAAGATGAATATTCCTAAGCTACTCAACTACAATCCTGACAAGCACGCAATGTGGCGAAAGAGGTCACTCATTCAACTGAAAAGTTTCCATCCGGAAATGATAGACGTGCTGGAGAAAGGGCCGATCCAGATCACCAAGACAAAACACCAGCTAGGAGATCGCCCAGCTGCTGAGATCCCAAAGCCCCCAGAAGAATGGAACACTGAGGACAGGAAGCGGAATCAGCTGGACTCCGTTGCTCACGAAATGATCCTGTCATCTCTTCCAGATCCGCTGATGGAGGAAGTCCTTCATTTTGACAACGCCAAGGAAGTCTGGGATTACCTTGACAGTCTCTGTCAGGAGACAGATCAGATGAAGCGCAACAAATTGCAGGTTGCAGTGGACAAGTACGAGTCCTTCCAGATGCTGACTGGGGAAACCATCAAGGAGATGGAGGCTAGATTCAACGCCATCGTCAGCGAGCTGAAGTCATTGGACAGGAAATACTCAAATGCAGATCTTAATGCAAAGATCCTGTCCAAGATGCCCAAGGAGGACTGGTTCGTGAAGACTACAGCTCTTAAGGAGAAGGATCTGTCCAAAATGACTCCCAAGGAGTTATTTGCTCAACTGCAGGCACATGAGTGGGACATCCAGATGGTGAACAAGAATGAAGCCATCCGGAATGTTGGATCTCCCAGCATCAAAACACAAGACGAAGCCTACTTCGTCAAGAGGGACTTCAAATGGAAGCCCAAGAAGCCTTTTCACACTGACAGATCTGCTGGGCCGCACAACCAGCAGAAAGAGATCCCATCCACATCGGGATCTAACTCCAAAGGCAGCGAGAGCTCTATCGCAGATCTTGAGCAACAAATGAAGAGACTGGCTGTTCTTCTGGAGAAAGCCAAGTCGAAACAGGGAGTATCTCTTAGCTCAACTGATGGAAAATTTGTCAAGAGAGCTCCCCGCGTTTGTTATCAATGCCAATCCCCTGATCATCTTAAATTTGAATGTCCACAGGTGGATAAAGATGAACGGGAAAGGCTGAAGAAGCTCTTTGAAGAGCGTGCATCAAAGGCCGTTGCAAAGGCCATGCTGACCAGGACAGAGGTTCCTGATATACCTGACCATGACGACGGAGAATACGCGTCAGATGAAGAGTCAGAAGAGGAAGCTCTACTGGCACTTATGGCGGCTTTCGGAGAAGAATCAAATGAAGAATGTGCTGACAGTGAGGAAGAACGAGCACTTGCCGCTGATGATCAGGTACAATCTGTTCCCCCAATGCATATCATGTCTGCACGCATTCTAGACGATTCTGAGTCGCATTGCTCCGACTCAGAGGTTGTCACCATAGATATTCTTCAGCAAGAATTTTTAAAATTTTACGAAATAAAGAATATCTTGGCTGGCGAAAACACCTCGCTAAAAGATCAGATTTCTATTTTGACCAATGAGATTGAAAAATCTAGGTCACTCGGTGTAGAGTTAGCCACTCTGAAAGAGACTCACTCAGAATTGCTTAAGAGTTTTGAAATTTTAAAAACTGAGAGAGATACTTTTCAAAAGGTCGTCCTTGAGCAAGACAGTAAAATAAATCATTTAAATAAAGGCTCCAAGAATTTGGAAGAGGCTCTATCCCATTGGAGAAAGCCTACCGATAAATCCGGGTTGGGATTTAAAACAGATTTGAGCAAAAACCAACCCGAACAACTCACTGCTGGTAAGGGTAAGGGCAAAGTGGTAAATGCATCAGCACCAGCTGGTAATACCAATCAGTCCCGTATGGCTGATCAGCATAGGAATCATAAGACCAGATTCATAGGTGAGTCATCACGACAAAAACCTCAACTGGCAAAATCCTCTGCTGACAGGACGCCAGCACACCCTAGGACGCAGACTAAGCCGAATAATTCTAAGGCAATGAAGTCCGCATCAGCTACCAGTGGAATCCGACAGCCAGCACCAACTGTCAAGAGAATCCACACACAACCTCGTCAGTATGCCAATCACCAGCATACTTACAGGGGATCCCAATCTCAGAGAAACTCTGAGAGAAGGACAATGTCTGATAGGAGGAATACCTATCAGAGGCCTGAGCCCAATCACAAGTTTTCTCAAAGGGCTGTGAAGGCTAGCCATGGTGGTCCACACACTCAGAGATCACGAAGGCAACACAATCAACCGGAAAAATATTTCTGAAACTCTCAGCGGAAGAATACTTCCAAAGGAGTTACACACACAGCCACACCTTCCCAAACCAAACTCACGCATTATTTCAAAAGGAAGGGAAATGCTACTAATGATATCAGCAAGGGTAAAACCGAGCTGAAAATCACTAAAGTCTGGATTCCAAAAGGAATAATTCAGCGATCTAACCCTGCAGGACCCGCAGATGATCGGGGACCTAAATAAATTCTATCTCTTTCTTGCAGGTACAGGATCATGCAACACAGCTTCAGAGATCGAGCGAGTGGATCCTAGATAGTGGATGCTCGGCTCACATGACTAGTGAAGAGTTTTTGTTTTCAGATCTCTCCAAGGTCAAAGGACCTCCAGTTATATTTGGTGATAACTCAAAGGGCAGAGTTATTAGCAAGGGCTGCATCGAGAAGGACGATGTCAGAATCATAAATGTATCCCTTGTTACAAATCTCAAGCACAACCTCCTGAGTATTAGTCAGCTGTGCGACAATGGATATACAATTATATTTGATAAATCAGAGTGCCAGATCAAGGACAAGAAGACTAGCGAGATCAAGCTGAGAGGTATTCGGAACGGAGGGCTTTATACCGTCGACTGGCAAAGCGGGAGGACCGATTCATGCTTCGTGGCCACCAGTTCTATGGAAACAAACTGGCTGTGGCACAAAAGGTTGAGTCACCTGAATTTCAGAACTATCAACTACCTGGCCAAGCATGATCTTGTGGATGTACTTCCCAAGGGAGCGTTCAAGAAGGAAGGGATTTGCAAAGCATGCCAGCAGGGCAAACAAACAAAGAAGTCCTTCAAGAACCAGGCGCCAGTATGCCCCAGTACCAGCCGGGTACTCGAGTTGCTACATATGGATCTCTTTGGACCAATAGCACCTCAAACCATTGGAGGAAGACGTTATTCGCTGGTGGTAGTCGATGACTACTCGCGCTATACCTGGGTAAAGCTTCTCAGAACCAAGGATGAAGTGAAGATCATTCTTCCAGATTTGATCATCAAAGCACAGAAACAGAGAGAAACTATGGTAAAGCGGATACAGTCAGACAATGGGACAGAATTCTGCAACAGTCTGCTGATGGATTTCTGTGCGGAAGCCGGCATCAAGCATGAAAGATCTACACCAAGGCAACCGCAGCAAAATGAACTGGTAGAACGTAGGAACAGGACGCTGAAAGAAGCGGTCCGATCCATGCTGGCAGAATCCGGATTAGGACAGAGTTTCTGGGGAGAAGCGTTGGTGACGGCCTGCTACACTCAGAATAGAAGCGGGATCAACGATAGACTCCAGAAAACTCCCTACGAAGTTTATTTTGGTCGTAAGCCTTCTATAGCTCATCTCCGTGCTTTCGATTCACCATGTTATATCCATAATAATGGTAAGTCAAAGTTAAATACTTTTTCGCCTAAGGCTGATGAGGGTGTCTTCGTCGGATATGGACATCCCTCTCACAAGGGCTATAGAGTATTCAACAAGACCACCAAACTTGTGGAAATAACATGCAATGTTGTTTTTGATGAAGCTACTTTAGTGCGCAGGACATTACGACAACTGGCTGAAGATGTTCCTGAGGTCAATGATGTCATTGATCAGCTGGGCAGGAATCCTTCCAATGCTCAACCAACTGGTTTGACTAGACCTATGACTGGATCATCTTCACAACCAGTTTCCTCGGTTGCCCTTCAGCAATCCGGGAGGGTCGGTGATGCAATTGACCTTGCTGAGACCTTACACTCAATCTCCCTGAGTGGAACTAGCAATAATCTAGGGGGAATTCTGACTGGGATCTTTGAGTCAGAAGACAGCGATGAACCAGCTGGAATGGATGCACCAGCTGACGGTGACAACATCACAGAAGGCTCAGGAAATCAGTCAGATAGTGGAGCTGATGAAGAGATTATTCCGCCTGGTGAAGGTCAACCACCAGTTACAATTACAGCTCCGACTGGTGAAGATCTGGAAGCACCAGTCATCAGGACAGAAGAACCAATCTCACAGCCAACACCAGCAGACTCTCATCTTCCCAAATGGCTGAGAGATCACCCATCCGATGCTATTCTCAGTGATCCGGAAGGTTCTATCCAGACTCGACACGGCAGAGCGCTTCTGACTTATTTTATTTCTCAAATGGAACCTACTTCCATAGGAGTTGCGCTAGAATCTGCCGATTGGATCAATGCCATGCACGAAGAGCTTGCGGAATTCACTCGCAACAATGTTTGGGACTTGGTAGAGAGACCATCACATCAGTCAGTGATTGGCACCAAGTGGGTTTTCAAGAACAAGAGAGATGAGGATGGCATTGTAATCAGAAACAAAGCTCGATTAGTCGCCAAAGGTTACAAGCAGTGTGAAGGCATTGACTTCGACGAGACCTTCGCACCAGTTGCAAGAATGGAGGCGATACGGCTGTTCCTTGCGTATGCAGCGTATCATGGATTCACGGTATTCCAGATGGACGTGAAGAGCGCCTTCTTGAATGGCGAGTTAAAGGAGGAGGTATATGTTGAACAACCTCCAGGCTTTGAAGTAGGCACCAAAGTGTACAAGCTGAGAAAGGCCCTGTATGGATTGAAACAGGCGCTCAGGGCTTGGTACAAAACGCTATCACAATTCCTAATCCGTAATGGATTTCGGAAAGGGAAGATCGATACGACACTCTTCATCATCAAGGATGCTGATGATATGCTAATGGTGCAGATATATGTCGATGACATTATATTCGGGTCAAAGAATATGTCTCTCTGCGAGAAGTTTTCTCAATTGATGCAGAACTCATTTCAGATGAGTATGATGGGCAAATTAACATACTTCCTAGGACTCCAGGTCCAGCAGTCAGCTGATGGGATTTTCATAAATCAGCGGAAGTATACCAAGGACTTAATTCAGAAATATTGCCCAGAGAAGACTAAGACCCTCAGAATACCGATGAGCACCAGTTGTCAGATCTTTCTTGATGAACAAGGGGAATCAGTTGATCCCACCAGTTACAGAGGTATCATTGGATCACTTCTCTATCTCACAGCCAGCAGACCCGACATTTCATACTCAGTCGGAGTGTGTGCCAGATTTCAAGCCAATCCAAAAAGGTCACACATGGAAGCTGCTAAGAGAATAGTGAAATATCTAAAGGGGACTGAATCCCTTGGTATATGGTATCCCAGGAATGATGAGCTTACACTCATTGGGTACTCCGATTCAGATTTTGCTGGATGCCGTATAGATAGAAAAAGTACCAGTGGTACGTGTCAGTTTCTAGGACACAAGCTAATCAGCTGGTTTAGCAAGAAGCAACATTCTGTTGCTACATCTACCACTGAGGCTGAATATGTTGCCGCTGCCAGTTGCTGTGCTCAAATTCTTTGGATCAAGCAACAACTGGAAGACTATGAAGTGGACACTGGTTGTGTATCCATCTATTGCGACAACAACAGCGTTATGTGCATAACGAAGAATCCGGTTCATCACTCTAGGACCAAGCACATAGATATTCGACATCATTTCATACGTGATCATGTCGAGAAGAAGGATATCAGCGTAGAGTACATCAGAACCGAAGATCAACTGGCTGATATTTTCACCAAACCTTTGCCAGAAGCAAGATTCAAGGAGTTGTGCATCAAACTCGGTCTTTTGGAGATTGATGCGAGCCCTAGTGTTGAGGAAGAATGAGTCCCAGCTCTCATTCCGTTCTTGTTTTTCTGAAGAATGCTGATTACGACTAAGTCCAAGTTCTTAGTCTTGATGTTTTCTTTAAGTGGTGTCTCAAGACCACAAGTGGTACCTACTGGCAGAACTTATCCCATAAATGACTAAGGAAATGAGTCCCAGCTCTCATTTCGAATTTGCCAGCAGCCAAATACCATCAGTCGAAGTAAAATTGGGTCCCAGCTCCCAATTCCAAGCGATGACTGATGACTTCTACTGAAATCCACTGACATCACAACACTCACGTTTTTAAAATGGTGAGGAAGTGAATTTCTTAAAGAGAAGATTATGCGGACTAAATTGAGTCCAAGCTCTCAATTTGTCTAAATTGTCAGCAGACAACTGGTGAAACCTCAACGACTGGTGAAAATTGAGTTCCAGCATTCTTTATCATCCCCACCAGCGGTCTCCCTCACCAGTCGATCTATGCCTCGAGGATCCTTGACTGGTGCCTGCCCTTACAACCGGTGGAGTATTTCAATTTCTCCCTCTATGAGTATGCTGAGAACATCACAGCCGAGGTGGAGAGGGCTGTTGATGAAGAGTTGGTCACCAGGTATGGGGACCTGAGTGATATTTTTGATGAAGAACTCTTTCTGGAGTTCCGGCGCTGGAGGATCTTTGACTGGTGCCAACGCCAGTTAAATGTGGAGAAGAACGTGATCCTGTATGCCAGGCTTGGGCTTGGATACTGGCGATCAGAGGAGGAATGGGCCAACGAATTCATGGACACTGAAGCTCACGGCCACCATCAGTTGTCAATTAGGCGAATCAAGCGCCGACTGAGGAAGATTGCTCTTTACCGACAACTGACTGGGACTTCAGGCCTTCCTCGGTCCAAAATGGTCAAGTTACCATTTCTCCAGTTCCAAAGCACCAGCCACGGGTACCAGCTGATCTATGCTCTCAGACGCATAAAGGTACTCATCTCTCTCCCCCGGATCCATCCCTATTTTGCTGTTCTTTTTTATTTGGCTGCCAGCGCTCTGCTGGTAGACCACATTGTGGAGGAGGATCCCTCCAGAGGTTGGTGGCTGACCACTGCCGTCCCCACTGTTCCAATGGTCGTGGGCGATCTTGCCCCATATCATATGGACTGGCAGCTGGTGGTTTTCACAGCCCCACCTGTTTTTGTACAAGGCCCGCCAGCACCAGCCGAGGTGCTCGCGGAGGAGCCAGCTTCAGCTGAGGTGCCCGCGGAGGAGTTCGCTCCAGTGGAGGTACCAGCTGATTCTGAACCAGCAATGGCTACGACCGCACCTGATGTGCCTTCCACTTCCATGGAAGTATCAGCGGAGCCACTCTCTGAAATTCATCCTCCTGCGCATCTTCTTGCCTACATTGACGCCAGGATGGATCAACGTCTCGCCACCTTCCGAACTGAAGTAGCGCAACAATTGGAATCAGTCACCACAGGTGTTTCCACCTTTTTGGCGCGGATCCAAGAGGGGGAAAGAGCGCGAGCACTGGCTGAAGAGGAGAGAGCCAGAATTGCTGAGGAGGAGAGACGCCTTGCAGCTGAAGAGAGGAGAATTGCTGCTGAAGAGAGGCTGAAGAGAGAGCAAGACATGGCCACTCTTACTGAGATCCTGAGGTCTATCACCAGTGCTCGGACTCAGTCACCAGGATCATCTTCCATGCCATAGACTAGTCAGTTATCATTCACTGTACATGTAATTGCTAAATCTTTAATGGAATGTTAACTGACAAGTTGATGACAATCTCTAATTGTCCAACAATTGTCTAAGTTTTTACTTACCAGCTGAATTTACACATCCAGTGTAATCAGCACCAGCACTCGTCTTGCATGTTTTAAATTTCCATATTTTTTAAAACGAGCATTATCTCTCCTAGTTTGAGGGGGAAGATTTTTAGTTAGAGCTGATGTTGAGGAAGTAATTTCGTGGGTTTAGATCTGATAAGTTTCACTTGTAAAACCCTGAAATTATGTAACTTTCCTCATCAGCTGAGTGCTCGCTGGTTAGGCTTTGATCGCACCAAAAAGGGGGAAATTGTTGGGAAATCTAAGGTTTCCTCCCTCAGTAGCTTATTTGTATAGATTGTAGTTTTGGTGGATCAAATCCTAAGTCCTACCAGCGTCAGTTGTCTCTAGATAGCTCTAGATCTGGTCTTAAATGTAAAGTCCTGTTTAGGTCTGTGAGTTGTAAGTCGCAGCTGATCAAGACTCGTGCTGGCACTGTTCACCAGCATGAGAAGCGCTTATGACTGGCTACTGTTCACCAGTCGGGAGGAGTTTCATCAGCAGGCGGCTGACAAAGACTCGTGCTGACACTGTTCACCAGCATGAGAAGCGCTTATGACTGACTACTATTCACCAGTTGGGAAGGGTTTCATCAGCAGGCGGCTGACAAATCTTACCAGCAGAATACGTGTTCTTGCTTACACTATTCACCAGCGGTGATTTCACCAGTCATGGGAGATTCCAAGAAGAATTAACATCCAGACATTTGGTAGACTTAGATTATGCCAGGTGATGCAGTATTTTTTTATCAAGTAAAAATTATCGAACACGAAGACTCAATTCGCCCGTTATTCAAGTAAAAGTCTGATTTTGAAACCTAATATCTAGATGCGATAAAATCCTTTGAATATCAAATTCCAACTATCTAACATGCAATTAACGACTAAAACAATTAAATAAACTTCAATTCGACTAAGTAAATTCCAAAGGAGAACGGTTGAGGAATATAGGATGGATTGGGAGTAGATTATGAATATGTTTGGACTTGTCACTCACACGAACCAGATTCAATAGATAGCATGGGTCGGTTCATCAAACTCTAGTTAAAACCCTTAATACCGGTGCAATAACCGTTGACTAATTGAAATCTCAACCTAAGTCTAGGTGTATTAATCTCAATTAACTCCCAAAAGCACATGAACTCATTGACCTAGATACCAATTCACCTATCTTCTAAGTGAAATAATACCTAATTATTATT
>JAPKLW010005583.1:0-20380 GCA_026898455.1 Plectranthus barbatus | reverse complement strand
GTTGAAAGTTATCAACCAGAAGAGGATATGGTTCAAGTCCCACTGGCCGCGCAAGGGGGTGCCAGTGGAGGAGTTGATGTCCGGGCGACCACCCCGGAAAAACTGGCGAGTTTCTCAGATGTAAGCTCAGATTCTGATGATGTAGAGATGCTAAGGGACGAGGAAACAGCTGCCCCAGCTGAGGAGGAAGAAGTTGCAATGGAGACTACTGGTGAGGAGCCAGCTGCTCCAGCTGCGCCAGTCATAATCATTCCCGAAGAAGAATCCTCACCAGTGGTACATCACTCCAGGGTGCAGCGGATGGAGCCAAGGGATTCACAGGTGGGAGCACCGCGGGGACCTGGCGTTTCAAAATTCAAGAGTGCCGGAGCCTTCAGCATTCTACATTATCCCCACCAGCGGTCTCCCCCACCAGTCAATATACGCTTCAAGAATCTACAACTGGTGCCTGCCCCTGCATCCAGTGGAGTACTTCTACCTCTCTATATGAATATGCTGAAAATATCACAGCTGAAGTGGAGCGAGCTGTCGATGAAGACTTAGTCACCAGGTTTGGGGACCTGGCTGACATTTTTGATGCCGAACTCTTTCTGGAGTTCCGGAGATGGAGGATCTTCGACTGGTGCGAGCGCAAGCTGAATGTTGAGGAGCACGCAGTGCTGTATGCCAGGCTCGGGCTTGGGTACTAGCGAGCAGAGGAGGAATGGGCAAATGAGTTTATGGGTACTGAAGCCCAAGGCCACCACCAGCTGTCTATCAGGCGAATCAAGCGCCGATTGAAGAAGATTGCTCTCTACAGACAGCTGACTGGATCCTCAGGCCTTCCACGATCAAAATCGGTGAAGTTACCTTTCCTCCAGTTCCAGAGCACCAGCCGAGGGTATCAGCTGATATACGCTCTCCGCCGCATCAGGGTACTTGTTACTCTCCCCAGGATCCCTCCATACTTTGCTATCTTCTTTGACATGGCTGCCAGCTCTCTGCTGGTAGTCCACATAGTGGAGGAGGATCCCTCGAGAGGTTGGTGGCTGACCACTGCCGTCCCCCCTGTTCCAATGGTCATGGGCGATCTTGCCCCATTTCATATGGACTGCCAGCATCAGCTGAGGTGCCCGCGGAGGAGCCCGCCCCAGTGGAGGTACCAGCTGAGTCCGCACCAGAGATGGCTGATACCGCACCTGATGCGCCTTCCACTTCCATGGAAGTTTCCGCGGAGCCACTCTCTGAGATCCATCCTCCAGCACTTCTTGCTTTCATTGATGCCAGGATGGATCAGCGTTTTGCCTCCTTCCAAGAGCATGTGGAGCAGCGCCTTGAATCTGTCACCACAGGTGTTTCCACCTTTTTGGCGCGGATCCAAGAGGGGGAAAGGGCGTGAGCACTGGCTGAAGAGGAGAGAGCCAGAATTGCTGAGGAGGAGAGACGCCTTGCAGCTGAAGAGAGGAGAATTGCTGCTGAATGGAGGTTGAAGAGAGAGCAAGACATGGCCGCTCTTACTGAGATCCTGAGGTCTATCACCAGTGCTCGGACTCAGTCACCAGGATCATCTTCCAGGCCATAGACTAGTCACTTATCATTCAATGTACATGTAATTGCTAAATCATTAATGGAATGTTAACTGATAAGTTGATGACAATCTCTTATTGTCCAACAATTGTCAAAGTTTTTATTTACCAGCTGAATTTACACATCCAGTGTAATCAGCACCAGCACTCGTCTTGCATGTTTTAAATTTATTTACATGCTTATCCTTTGCTCAGATCTTAATTTCCATATTTTTAAACGAGCATTATCTCTCCTAGTTTGAGGGGGAAGATTTTTAGTTAGAGCTGATGTTGAGGAAGTAATTTCGTGGGTTTAGATCTGATAGGTTTCACTTGTAAAACCCTGAAATCCTTTGTAACTTTCCTCATCAGCTGAGTGCTCGCTGGTTAGGCTTTGATCGCACCAAAAAGTGGGAAATTGTTGGGAAATCTGTCTAAGGTTTCCTCCCCCAGTAGCTTACTTGTTTAGATTATAGTTTTGGTGGATCAAATCCTAAGTCCTACCAGCGTCAGTTGTCTCTACATAGCTCTAGTCTTAAATGTAAAGTCCTGTTTAGGTCTTTGTGTTGTAAGTCGCAGCTGATCAAGACTCATGCTTACACTGTTCACCAGCATGAGAAACGCTTACCACTGGCTACTGTTCACCAGTTGGGAAAAGTTTCATCAGCAGGCGACTGAAAAAGACTCGTGCTGACACTGTTCACCAGCATGAGAAGCGCTTATGACTGGGTACTGTTCACCAGTTGGGAAGGGTTTCATCAGCAGGCGGCTGACAAACCTTACCAGGAGAATGCGTGTTCCTACTTACACTATTCACCAGCGGTGATTTCACCAGTCATGGGAGATTCCGAAAAGAGTTAACATCCAGAGATTTGGTAGACTTAGATGATGTCAGGGCAAGTCACCAGCAGAGACTGCCAGCACAAGATCACCAGTATGATCTACCAGTCAGATGTTACCAGCAGAATTCCAGATTCTCTCTCCCCGCGTAGTAGAGACAAAAAGAAGATTCTCTGAGGAATCGACTGACAAAGTATGACTTTAAGGAAGGATAACTTAAAGTCTATCAGTCACAAGACGCCAGTCTTATTCCTCGGACTGACAGAGAGAGCCGTTCTGACACAAAGAGATCTGTGTCAGATAAAGCGGTCTTAGGTATGGATCTTTTCCAGAAAAGCATACCTGCCGCCGTCAGAAGGACATCCGAGGTCTGACACCTTTCCGGATGCATCCAAATGGCTAGAAAGTTTGAATCGGTTCCTGCGGCTATAAATACGTCGCAACCACCAACATTCAAACATTCCACGATTCCACTCATCTGCTCAACCACCGAAAGAACTGAAATTATTGCAAAATTGCATAAAGTACTTTCGAGGCTTTTCATAAAGCTTTCCGTGTGTTGATTTATCAAACACGAGACTTCAAGCTTTAAGCTTGTAAGTTAAAGATCTCACTTGGTGTTCTTTCTCCTTCGAGAGAGTTCACAGCAGCTCCTGTGCTTACCAGCACTTGAGTTATTACGGGCATTCTGCCGTAGAGACTGTTACGTTCTTGGGAGAACTAAAACACCTAGCTAGCTGTGGAGGTTGAAGTGACGTGCTCGCACTCCATTAGCTGAGGAGAGTTGAAGAAGGATCCAGGACCGGGAGCGGTTGATCTAGTGAACTAGTGGACGAGGCATTCACCAGCTAGAGATAGATCGTAGGAGACCTGTACCTGATTACTCTTACTGGAATTTTCAGTGCTTCGACTGGAGAGTGGACGTAGATCGATTGATCGAACCACTATAAAAATCATTTGTTATTTATCAGCTTTCTGTCTTTCATTCATATTTTAAACCCAGCACTCAAGTGCTGGAGTATATCCTGAAACTGATATATAACTGTGCAAACAAGGCTAAATATTCAAAGTTTTGAATCACCAGCTGACAGGTCTCAGTTGTCAGCTGTGTACTGAGTAACCAGCACCAGCTGACCAGTTGCCAGTTGTCAGTTGTGTGTAAGTAGCGTGCAAGAAAACACTTAACATTATTTCCACTGCGTAACGTTTTATACTCTGAAAAACCGGGACCATCACGTTTTTTTTGTTGTGCACGGTAAGCTATGGAATAGTCTCGAACATTTGAAAGCTTTAAACTTAAAATCTTTACAACACTTTGAACGTTCAAGGTTTCATTCGTTGATCGTCGTAACCTCTCTTTGGGGACACTTCGTTTGTTTATAGACGAAGTGTGAGAGGTTTGAAATTATAGTCATTTAGAGACATTCGGGATGAAATCCTATTAGACGTCTCTCTTCTGCAAAGGACATGTTGCTTTTCAAGAAAGTTTACAATAATAGAATATTATATTCATATATATCTTTTAGATATAATTGTATATAGGGTTTTATATTCATGCATAACTTGTATCTTTTGTTTTCTATTTAAACTCTTCAATAAAACTTTTACGTTTGCGATAAACCCTATCATGGTATCAGCCTTTAGACGATCCCTCCCCTCTCAATTTCTCGGCCCTCACTCCCTCGCCTTCCTCACGTCGCCTGCACCTAACCATGGCTACCAACGCCCTTCCCCTATCCACTCTCATCCATATGATTATCATCAAATTATCCTCCTCAAATTTTCTCCTATGGCGCTCTATTGTTGTGCTAGTAGCTTTTATAAAATACGCAAGTGCACAAATGTCCTAACAAGTAATACAGATCTAAGTCTAGATATCGAACCCAAGGGAGTGAAAGTAAGTCGTGCACATTATATTGTTTGTAAATCAAGTTTTGAGTGTGATTTCCTAACTAAAAGTGCTAGTAAGCATATAAAATAAAACCTAACAATGCCAAGACCGGTAACAATTGCTCTTCCCAAATTATAATCATAAAAGTTTCAGAAATAAGGATTAATCAATTCAGAGAAGTACCCATGGGTTGCTAACTATTGGTTATCCACTTTCCTTTATATTGCAGCATCGTTCAGACATCAACTCTGGGTCTTGTAACCACACTTTTCTTTGCCAAGTTTGTTTTCACAATACTAAATCTGCATTTTTTTTTGTTAAACTTCATATGCCTATGATAGATTTAACTTTCAAACACACCATTTAGAACAAGGGTTCTTACAAGTCTTAGATTCTTTGTATTCCTACACAAGAACTTAAGATTGATCAACGTTTCTTAGGCCTAGATCTCCTCTCGGTCTCACTAGGTGATATATTACCTGCCACTGCCGTGTTTAGGTAAGTAAATATACCAAAATAAGATCAAACACCAGATTTAACATAAGAACAACTTCAGCATATATTCAAGTTGAAAAACCAGTCAACAACCCATGCATTCAGAGTTTAGCTCATGCTTGCAAAAGTAAAATAGGAAATGGTATTTGAGTTCATATCTCTAACATTAGCTATGAAAAATATAAACTAAAAATGAAAATAAAACTAAAATTGATTCGGATTCTTCACAGCTCCAGCTTCACTCCCCGCGAACACTCCATTCTCCTTGCATGCACTTCTTTGATCATCGTGTGTGTATTCTGTCGTGTCCTCGGTTCTTTTTCCAAAATATCTTCTCCTTTTCAGTTCAGTCATCCTAGCTCTACACGTGGCTCCCCAATCTGCCTTTTAACTCTGTCGGCCCTCTTGGTTGACACCTGTCCAGCTTTTGGGACAAAGTCTGAAAAGTGTGATCCCAGATTTGGTTCGATAGATCTTGTTTGTTGTGGTCCCAGATTTGGTTCGGCAGTACTTGAACCATGTTGTTTACATGCTGCGACATTGCTTCCTCCCATCATGCTCTTGTTTTGCTCCAGCATAATAGGACCTGTGGTAATACTTGAACAATTCCTTCGCGAAAACTCATAAATAACATAAAACGCACACAATTAAGCATAAACTAGATAGCTTCACAAATTCAACTATATTTTCCTAATTATCCTATGAAATAAGACTATTCTAAAACATATTTAACTAATTTAAATCAAAAATAATAACTCTTTACGAGAGTTATCACGCTCGCAACTGCTGCCTCTTCTCACATCGCAGGATTTGAAGTACGTTGATAGCTCGCTACCACCTCCACCCGCAGCGCTCGCTTCCCCGACTTGAGCCGCGACACCAAATCCGGCGTACACTGTCTGTCAATTACAGGATCAACGACTCCTTTGTCTGCTGCTTTCCACCTTGTCCGAAGAGGCCATGATTGAGGTTCTTGGCTGCAGTACATCTCGCGCCGTTTGGATGGCCCTCGACGCCGCCTTCGCCAATAAATCCAAGACGTGCGAACTACGCTTGAAAGATGACCTCCAATTAATCAAACGCAGTTCCCGCTCCGTCACTGAATATGGTCGGGAATTCAAAGCAATTTGTGACCAGTTAGCAGCTATCGGACGCCCGGTTGACGATACCGACAAAACTCACTAGTTCCTTCGGGGTCTTGACCCCGCATTCGCCTCGTTCTCAGTCATGCAGATGGCACTCACGACTCTGCCATCGTTCCGTGATCTTTTATCCAAAGCTGAAAGTTTTTTTTGTTTTTCAGGAGTCTATGGATACTCACACTCCTTTGCAGGTAATTTTCTATGGACAATCACAGCCACCCGCCTCAGTCGAGCCTCCCCGTGGTGGTTTTCACCGTCGCCAACAAAACTCCCACAACTCTCAGCATCGTCGTGGCGGCAATGGCAGAAATAATCAACGTCGTCCTCCACATTGCCAAATATGTCTCCAAGAGGGCCACTACGTCGATGCATGTTCAGATTGCTATTCCCGTACCTCGATTGCCAACCTAGCTGAGGCATTTACTTCAAGCTGCTCGATTGCCTCTCCTTCGTCATTTGACTGGTTCATTGACACTGGTGCCTCGGTACACATGACGTCGGATGCTGCGAACCTTGATACTTCTCAGCCTTATTCTGGCTCTGACCGTGTTATAGTCGGTAACAGTGCAAATCTTACTATTTCGTGTATTGGTGCTTCTCAAATTTCTAATTCAGTTAATCTTTTCGATGTTTTGGTGGTTCCTTCATTAACCAATAATTTACTCTCTGTCAGTAAACTCACGTCTGATTTTCCAATTGATGTTCTATTTTCTGATCGCTTTTTTGAAATTCAGAATTATCACACCAAGGAGGTACTCGCAAGCGGTTGACGTAGTGGTGGACTCTACACTTTGGATAGTATGCTTCCTGCTTTTGTTTCCACTTTAAAGAACAATGTTTTAAAAGCCTCTTTTGAGCTTTGGCATAGTCATCTTGGTCATGTCTCTTATGATGCTATTACATTACTGTTGCGGGTACAATTATTCAGAAACAGGAGCCCCGAGAACATTGAACGCGCCAAGCAGAAAATAACATAACAAATGTGAATGAAGATTTACAAAAAATTTACAGATAAATGAACTGAGCGTGAATTTGGATGGATTGACTATTCTAAAGAACGATGAAAACGATCTATCAATTTTTTCTAAAGAAAAGAATGTAGGGGTAGGTTTTTTCTCTCTATTTTCGTGTCATCCGTCTATACATACAGGGGGTATTTATAAAGGAGGGTTGTCATCTAGGGTTTTCGCAGTCTTCTCTCAGCGATTATGAAGCATCTCCGAGAAGGTCGGAGTGATCAGCCCGCAGGGTGGTTGGGCTCTCCGAAAACTCCGCAAGACTGGCCATTATTCATTTCGCCACCCTTTACGACCATTGGGAGCCGTCAGGGCAGGTCGATGTTAGTACGTCAGGCTTCCTTCTTCACAGTCGTAATGCTTTCCTTCTTGGTCGAACTGCTCTTAGACTTATCGAGCTGCTTCTTCCTATTGATCGAACTACTCTTCGCAGCGAGCTCTGACCCAAATGGGCTGGGCCGGCACGATCTTACTGGGCCGGTACCGTTGTTGACTTTCTAAGACTTATCGGATCCCAAATTGGGCTCCTTAGTGGGCCAAGTCTGGTCGGACCCCAACAATAGCCCCTTTGGCTCGGCTGGTCGCGTCTGTCAAGACCTGTCGAGTAAAAAATAGTGATCGAACTTGTATTTGCATGGTTTATTTTCTAGATTTTGGCCCTTCGGACTACCTCAAGGGTGGTCCGGCTTTATTCGGGTGTTTGTGAACACCTCCCGGCTTCGGGAACTAATTCCTCTGTGGGAGTCCCCACCTGCGCAGCCCCGGGAGGCTGTTGCGGGTGCCGTCAACGTGGGCCCGAATCCGCGGTGTTTTGTTAGGGCAGTTCGGGTTTTACCTCAATTTGATTTTGGCCATCCAGTGAGCCCTAGCGAACTCTGTGGGTTCGTGATGTGGGGTCTTTTGATTTTTAATCGGCGTGTTTAGGACGTTCGTGGGTCGATATTTCCGACCTGGTTTGTTTAGATCATGCGGTGTTCGCAGTGGATTAAATGTCTTTTGTTTGATCATGCCTTGTCGAACTATATTCTTGCGACCTGCTTTGAGCGAGGTGCTTTCAAATTTTGGGGCGGCAAACTCCAATGGCAGTTATGTAATTTTTGTGAAAACCGGGGGCGGTTTTCGGGAAGTTGAGAAGGCGCCATTGTATAACTGTCGTTTGGGACGAGCGCCCTCTCACTTTTTCCAATGCAATTGATTTTCTCTCCCTTCTGCGAGCGATTTCCGGCGATCATCTCCTGAGCTCCGATTAAACTGCGACGGCTGCGCTTTGCTCGCGGGTCTCCACCTCTCCGTCAAATCGAAGGTAATGATTTCCATTCTTACTTGTGTTTTTATGTGAGACCGTCGCATCCATGTGAGGTTCGCCTATCTAGGGTTTGCGGATTCTCGGTGGAGAGTGGGGCTGACCGGGGCTCTTTTCTCCCATTTTTCTTCTTTCTAGGTTAACTTTATTCCGGATTTTATTTCATGTTTATGTTTGAAATGAGTTCCTCCGATTCCCAAAATTGGGAAGAGTCCCCTGAGGAGGGGCGCGGGCTTACGCCGCCGTTCACTCCGTCGCCTCCCCATGCTTTCAAGCAGTTCGATTTTACGGACCCGGACTGGAGTTATTATTTCAGGGCTCGGAGTTGTCGGGACCGAGTGGGGTTGCTGTTCTGTCGAGCAAGAGTTCTGATTCGGATCCCCGCAATCACCAGGTCCTGTCGGAAGCCTTCCAGGGGTTGGATCGAACCCTGGCTGGTGGTGAGGCGTCCGGTTCAGGCGGGAGTTCGACCGTGGCAGCCCTTCTAGAACCAGAGGTCACCGGCGAGGACGTCCTCCCTTCTGGCTGGAGGACTCATCGCGTCCTAGGGGCCATGTCCACGGTGACCCAGGAGATGATGAAGGCCCTCGCCATATCCGTCCTGTGCAAGGGGGTGGAGTATTCCCTGCCTTGTCCTCCCAACAAGTGCTTCGACCCGCCGCCGCAGTTCGCAGCCTTCTATACTGCGGCCATGGAGAATGGGGTTGGTCTTCCCGTGCATCCCTTCTTCAGCGAGGTGCTGGGGTCTTACAACCTTTCCCACTTCTAACTATCCCCCAACGGCTGGTGTCACCTCGTTGGGGTGTTGTTAGTGTAGCTCAATCTGAAGTTGGGGCTTCCGATTGTCCGTGAGTGGCACCATATGTACCGGATAAACCAAAGCCCCGACAAGCATTATTACTACTTCAAGCGCTGGTCTCGCGGGAAGTCGACGTTGATCAAGAAAGCTTCGACCAACTCCCCGGGGTGGTGGACAATGTTCTTTTACTTGAAGTTGGATGAGAGAGCCCCAGAGTTCCTCCGTCAGGGGGGAAACCCGATCAGTGGGTCGATGCTCCTGTGACAATTCATGCAGTTCGTATTATTTTGGATCTAACTTTCTTCTTGTTTTGCAGATCCTCATCGGACAGACCTCACAGCCGATGAACATGCTCGGATTGACAGAGCCTACGACGAGTCAAAGATTGATCGCCATTGGCCGATCGTCAGGAACGGCAGGTCAGTCACCACCGAGGCCATCTTCGACAGTGAACTCCGAGCCGCCCCTTTTTCTGAAGAAATGACCCGCTCTCGCCACCCTCAAGTGTCTGCCGAACGGGTCGCGGAGGCCCTCCGCGAGAAGAAGTGGGCGCGAGATGAGGAGGAGGCTTGTCGACGTGCCTCAAACCTCCCGAAGCATCAAAATTTGGAACCAAGGCGCTCGACGCCCCCTCCGCCTCCTCCGCCTCCTTTCAGGCCTCCGGAGGGGGTGCTGACCGAATCTTCCCGTCCCCAGACCCGCCAGGAGACCTCGCAGCGGGTCGAGAATAGGGGAAAGCGCAAGGAGAGGGAACCCGAGCAACCCTCTCGTCGCAGGCGCCATCGCTCCGCAGAGCGCGAGCCGTTCCGGGAGGATCTCAACAGGGCCATTGTGGCTACCACGATGCCTCCGGATTCGGTTGTGGACTCCTTCTTGGTCCGTGCGCGCCAGCTCCTGCTGAGCCCGTCGTCGATGGATCAGGCAGGGACCGTCCTTGCGCGCCTAGCACGTTATCAGCTCCGCCAGCTGCAGGTAAGATCTTGGACTTTCTCTAATCTTTCTTACAATTTCTGACCTGCTCTACTGTTCTCAGGCCCAGATGGAGCTCGACTCCATCCACCACGAACTCAACATTTTTGGCGAGAAGTGCGCCGAGGAGATCTACCAGCTATGCAAGGAGTCGGACTCCTCAAAGAAGTACGTAGATTCCTTGAACGAGAAGGTGGATGCGGCGGAGGAGCGGGTTGCTGCGGCGGAGGCAAGGGCCAAAGCTGCTCGAAAGGAGGTCGAGGCCACTCAGGCGGAGCTCGACGATCTGAGGAGGAAGCCGGGGAAGGCACAAGCAGACTCCGCCAAGCTGTTCGCGGATCTGAAGACGAGGAATGATTAGCTCCTCTCGCTCGACTCTCGGCTTAAGACACAGCGCGAAAGTTATATAGCCGAGGTCCAAAAGTATGAAGAGAAGATTGCCTTGTTGCAGAGAGGCGAAAGTTTGGACTTCAGGGCGCTTATCACTTCTCCTCACTTCGCCGAGACATACGAGGTACTGCCGGGTCCTAATTTCCCTTATGCTCAGTCGTCGCGTCTTTCTTCGTTTTATCTAACCTCTTAGTAGACTCTTTCCAAGCAGGTAGAGAGCAAGGTCCGGGAGAGGATTGCAGCGAGGTTCCCGAACCTCGACCTGAGTGTCCTCGATGAGCCTGAAGCTGATAGGGATGGCGAGGGCCAAGATCAGGAGCAATCCGAGCAGCAGCATAGTGAACAAGAGCTTCTGGTTCAGCAAAAATTGCTCGAGGACTCCTCTCATGATGTCGACGGTAGCCAGAGGCCTGACGAGACTACCTCCGATCCGACCCCCGATCCGGACGCCAAGTCAGGCCCGACCCCCGCTCCTATCGCTGCCGCCAAGTCTTCCTGAAATTTTTCCAAACAGAACTTTTTATTGCTTTCGCGTGAACAATCTTTAGACTCCGATTTTACTAGAGCTTGTTTTTTGAATGTAATGTGCTTTTTGTTTTATGCAATTTCTATTTCCGCAGATTAAATCGGATTGCGTGGTTGATTTCAAATTGGAAATTCAAACGCAAAAGATCGTTTCAGACACGACGAAATAACGGTAATTCTTCAATCCACGATATGTATTAAATTCACAGGAGCATGCTAGGTTTTTGTGAATTTTAATTATGAGCAATATCCATAAATCGATCCGGTTCAGTTTGGTTTTGGTGATTCGGTTCACGGTAAAACCCTACATATTCGACACACGATGTCTTGTCCCTTCACGGATGGGTTTTGTATACTGAAAGCATTTATTATAATGAGTATACAATGGTTTATTTCTCCTATCTGTTAAACAAACTTACATGTATGTAACAATGGTATCCTCTTGTCTCACCGATAGGGACGATCATACGGCGTGTAGTAGATCGCGGAACACAGTATGATCACTTGACCTAGTGAGACATAAACTTGATCACATCCGAGACAGCGTATGAGGATACTTCTGTCCGGATGGCTGCAATATCGTCGGAATAAGTAGTCTGTCTTGGTTACTTGACATGCTGGTACGCAAGGGTGGCGTATTGATGGACCGCAGTGAGATGTATTCGACTGTCTGACATCAGCGAATACAAGATCTTATTATTGATTGAGTCCAAACCCTAACAAAGGTTCAGGGGTTTGCACGAGTTGCCTGTTGCTTTGACTTGCCATGGTGGAGAGCCTGAGTAACGTGCTCATATATCCGCATCTTGGGTAAAAACAGTTCTTGTAGTATCGCCTGAGACTGGGTTTAGGTAACCATATCTAAGTAATAGGATGCGGGCATTGCCTGAAGAGCTCAATGACATTCATCGTGCCAAAGTCCTGCAAGCTGATTAAGTTCAGGCACGAGTGATAAGGATTGAGTGGTACTACTCAGGAATAATAAGATATTAATTAATTGTTGATAGAGCTTGTGAGAAGCTCCGATTAATTAATGAATGTCCGGTAACCTTAAATATGGGGATTCTCAATTAATGCAGCCCGTTCTTATTTCTTATAATGTGGTAATAAAGGGGTAAGTCAGTATTAATTATGTGGTGAAAAAGAATTAATATTAATTAATTAATTGTGTCCTGGGTTGTGGACATGGAATTAATTTATTTATAGGCCCACTTTATTATTTGCATTAGGTCTCAGGTCTGGCCTAAGTAATATATGCTGAATGGAGCCCAGTAGCCCATTAGGGATAAAACCCTAGGTCTATAAATAGACCCCTCTCTCTCTGAAACCCTAGCCACCTTGATCATAATTCAAATCAGTCAAAACCCTAGGGAGAGAGAGAGAGCTGGGCGGCGCACCCGTAGAGGGAGGAGAAAGAATTTTCGCCTCTGGCTTACATCACAGATCTGTGGAATCCTCACCAGTAGCAGATCTGAACAGCATTGGGACACGACCCTGAAGATCTTATTTGGAGAACAGATTTTCTTTTTAACTCTTCTGTTTTAATTAAATCTTGATGTTAGAATCTATCAAATTTCTATTTCTGCAGATTTAATTAATATAATGTGGTTGGTTCAAGTTTGGAATTCAAACGCAAAAGATCGGTACAGAATCGACGGAGTTCAGGCAAACTCAATAATCCACGAATCGCATTAAATTCATAAGAGCATGCTAGGTTTTTGTGAATTAAGATTATATGCAATATGATGGGTTTATATACTGAAAGCATTATGATTGGTATATTATGTACAAGGTTTATTGGTTAATATACTGGGAATCATAATTGTTGTATGTTCATCTCCTGTCTGAATTAACAAACATGTGTCGCAAACACAATTATCCTCTTATCTCGTCGATAGGGAGATCATACGGTGTGTAGAAGATCACGGAAGATCGTATGGATCGTTTGACCTAGCGAGATATAAATAGTCATCACAGCTGAGACAGTTCCAGGATAAACTGTCGGTGTAGGCTGCAGCATATGCGGATAAGCATCTTATCTTGGATGTCTTGGTATGCTGGTGTGGGGCACACATTGATGAGGACCTAAGTCAAGATCGATTCTTTTATCTGACATTAAAAGAATCTAGATCTTTATGACTCGATGGAATCTTAAACCTATATGAGGATACAGAGGTATACATATATTGTATATCACTTTGAGTTGTAGAGAGGGATCTAGTTGAACCTGTACTTCTGCAGTCTTGGGTGATATCAATCTGTGTATGACTTTCTGGTATCTGAACTAGGTAACCACATCCAGTATAGGATGGTGACATTCCCTGAACAGCTCAAAAGGTTCGTTATGCTAAAGTCCTGCAGGCTGATTAAGTTCAAGCATAAGTGAAAAGGTTTGAGTGGATTGATTCAGGAATTAAAGATGTTAATTAATTAAATAGCTTGTCAGAGCTTAAATTAATTAACGAATGTCTGTAACCTTAAATGTGGGGATAAAACGAGTCCAATGCAACCCGTTCCTCAGACGTGGTAGCAAATAGGTAGGACAGTATTGATTCTCTGGTGGCATGAATCAATATTAATTAATTAATTATATTCTGGGTTGAATATGGGAATTAATTAATTGATAGGCCTTATTTGCTATTTGCATTCTGGTCCCTGGTTTGGCCCATGAGAACTCAAGCCCAATAGAAGCCAAGAATTTCCTATAAATAGGCCTCAGTACCTCAGAACTCAAAACACCTACTACTCATAAGATCACAAGTTGCATACAGCAAACCAGAGCATTGGGAGCTGTGGTGATCGAGTGAGTTTGAGATACGAGGAGGAAATTCTGCTTCTCAACCGGGCAAAGGATCTGATAGATAATCTTCACCAGATTTTCAGATCGAGTTGGGATACAGATCAGGAGGATTCTTCTTCTTCTCTCTCCTCTTATTTTCGAAAATATTTATTATTTTCTTTAAGATTAATTTCCTCAATCTGTTAGGAAATTAAATCTTGGTGCGTGGGAAAGATCAAAGGGCATCTCTGCGCACGCGTTCTTCATCGTTCATCGATCCAGGTATTCTGCATAACCTTCTTATGCATAATAATATAGGAGCATGCTAGGATTGTTCATAGGCATAGCAATTTATTTTTGATATTCCAATTAACGATCCTTGGCAAACGGACTTCGTGATTCAGTTCACGAATCCCTTCAATTGGTATCAGAGCGAGGTTTAATTAATTGGCTCTATCGAAAAAATAATATTGCCTATGAACATGCATGATTATTATTATTGATTGCATGCAATGGATGGTTTATGGATTGATCTTATGTTTTTCGTCCTCGTGGTTCCTCAGGTTAATCCGCCCATTTATATGGATTCGTTTTTCACCCACGAGATAAATTCATGGTTAGATTAGAATTTTAGATTGTAATTAGAATTATCCTATGTAATTTTATTTTCAAAAATTAAATCTGTAAAACGAAGAACGAAGAACACGAAGAACACGAAGAACAAAGAACGCGAAGAACGCACGGCCGCACGACGCATGACAGCGCCGGCACGGCGTGAGCGCCATGCATGTCGGTCGACGGCGGCAGGCACGGCAGCAAGGGGCACGGCCGATGGCGGCGACGGCGCAGCCGCACGGCTGCGGCACCCACGCCGGCCAGGGCAGGTGCAGCGTCCCCGGGGCGAGCTCAACGGCGCGGGCAAGGAGGCGAGGCGAGCCAGGGGCGGCGGCACGCGGCGAAGGGCGCGGGCGCGCGCGCAGATGCGGCGGAACCCTAGGGTTCGCGCTCGCGCGCGCAACAGGCCTGCGACCCTGCGCGCTCGTCGGCGGCGGCCCCTCCTCCCTCGATCGATGTCGGCTGGGGGCAAGGTGGTGTCGGCAGTGGCTCAGGACCGACGACGCGGGCTGGACGGCGACGGGGGCTGGGCGTGTGGCCGGAACGCGGAAAAACCCTAGGGTTTTTTTGCGTGGTTCGCGTGAACCTCCGATTCCAATCTTGCGCGATTCCGGTGAGACACGGAGGCCGGTGAAGGAGAAGAAGAGTGAACGGCGGTTCGGGCAACGGTCGGGGCAAGCCGGGGCGGCAGCATGCGAAACGGGCAACGATCGGAGAAGGCGGTGTCGCGGACTTCTTCCATGCACCTACGTGCATGGCTGTTGTGCATGCCGGGAGCCCTCACAACGACGGCGGGTCGCCGGCGATGGTGCTTCGCCGGTGGTGGCTCGTCGGGCCAAGTTCTCGCGGGCTATTGGGCTTGCAATGTGTGCCTAGGCCCGCGATCTTGTTAACTGGCCCAGTTGTCCAATTTTCTGATGGATCAAATCTTGGAGGCCCAAGTTCAGAAAATAAATCAAGATCTCAGTCCAAGTAGTGGGAGCCCAGTCGAAGATCTGTAAAATAAATTCCAACTTGTAATAGTTAGATTTATTTTGTTTATATCATGGGGCCACGAGGACATTTTTATTTGTTTTATTATCTGTCTTCACATGATATACATGTTTAAAATAATTGCGCAGCATTCAGCATGTTGTAGATAATAGAGAGCACGTTTACTGCTTTTATTTACGGCTTTAAAGCATGCTATGTGATTTATTTTATGTAATTAATTATGACTATAAATTCGGGGTTCATGCTTTGCATGATAGAATTTTAGCAATGTCATAATTATGGCTACATAAAATAATCTGTGCAATTGAACCTTATGAACTGAAAATTACTAAGCTCATAATTTATTAAGACCTCCACAAAGTGATCCTTTATTGGAAGTGAATAATTTATTAGGTAAACGTCTACATGTGTAGCTTGCTTAATTCATTGTTCATAAGTTCTAATAGATAGGATTTCTTAAAACAAACATTTATTTCATGTGAGAAGTGGGAGTTCACGCGTAAACGTCTACATGTGTAGCTTGCGTATTGAATTTTCATAAGTTCTCTAGGGATTGAATTAAATGAGACAACCTTATTATAAGGGATCAGGTGTGTCCTTATATGGGAGGGTTGGCTTTGGTGGTAAGCTAGCTTAGATATTGTCCAGAGTATAACTCATATGTGAAGTCCCTACTCAGTAGGATAATATGGTCTTAAGTTAGTCTCCAATTATTAATTCCATTTGTATAAGGAACCCGGGCATGGATTGGAATTAAAGGACTGGAATTGAAAGATGCAGTCTGGTTAGGTGTTTTGTTGTAAACGTCCACATGTGTGGCTTGCAATAGTAACACTTAGGCAAATTGGAGGAAACATTAATATTGCTTTATCATAAGGTTTCAATATTTAATTGTTTCAATGTTCTGCGACTATGTTTTAATTGGTGTTTTAATTTATTATTTTCAGACATGTCTTTACCAAACGTAATCAATATCTTAGCACAAAACCAATTAACCGGTCCCAATTTCCAAGAATGGAAACGCAACTTGGATTACATCCTTGTCGCAGAGGAGCACAAGTTTGTTCTTGATAAGCCTCGTCCGGCTGAGCTCACTAATGCGTCGACTGATGAGGAAAAGAGCTACTATAACAAGTGGCTCAAGTCAAACAATATAGTGAAATGCTATATGATGACTACGATGTCCAAGGTTCTTGCACAACAGCATCACTTATATGAGAATGCTAGTGACATTATGGACAGCCTCACAGCGACTTATGGTGAGTCAGACCGAGCTGTCAGATTCAATCTCATGAGGGAAATCGTGGGAAAGAAAATGGCGGAAGGAAGCTCGGTCAGAGAGCATGTGGTGGGTATGACTCATCTTATGGATGAGCTTACACTGCATGGGGGAGGTATCGATGCGGAAGCGCAGGTTGATATCATCCTAAACTCTCTGCCAAAGTCCTATGAGAACTTTAGACTGAATGCTGTCATGAACAAGAAAGAGTACACTCTTAACGAGCTACTCAATGACTTGATGGCAGCGGAATCAGTCATGCAGCCAGAAAAGGTTGCTTTGGCTACTTCTAGTAATCGTCCTGTTGCGCTGGTTGGCAAGAGGCGCAAAGGAACGTTTAAGAAGAAAGCCAAAGGTACAACCTCTGGTAGAAAGTCAAAGAGGACACCGGACGTGCCTGCTAAAAGAGACAAGTGCTTCAGGTGTGGCAAGGCTGGTCACTGGAAGAAAGATTGTCAAGTCAGGAAGACTGGACAAGGTGCGTCATGTGCATTTATAACGGAAACATGTTTAGCATCAGTTTTTACCCATTCTTGGGTAGTGGATACTGGAGCTACTGACCATGTTTGTTATACTTTGCAGGGGTTCAGGCCGACAAGGCAGCTGAAGCATGACAAGATTACCATCTCAATGGGCAGCGGAGAACGAGTCTCAGCAGCAGCCATTGGAGATTTTACTTTATGCTTTGAAAATAATGTTCTGATTTTGAGAGATGTTTCATATGTGCCGGTTTTTCGGCGGAACTTAATTTCAGTTTCCAAGTTATTTTGTGATGGATATTCAGTTATTTTTGATAGTGGAGTTTCTATCATTGGTAATAACGGTGTTATCTGTCATGGCAAACTGATTGACTCTCTATATCATTGATTGTATGCATAAATCTTCCGTCAATGTTGCAAACTCATCTAATAATAATAATCATTTAAAGAGAAAGTTTTCTTCCGATGAGGATCAAACATATCTCTGTCACTTGAGACTAGGTCACATCAATCTAAAGAGGATAAAGAGATTAGCATGCGAAGGGCTCTTGGATTCTTTCCAAGTGGTACCGCATCCAATCTGTGAGTCCTGTATAGAAGGAAAGATGACCAGGCCTTTTAAGGCAAGTCAGTCTCGAGCAAAGGACGTGTTACAGTTGATCCACTCTGACTTATGTGGACCAATGTCCACGCAAGCTCGTGGAGGGTATGAGTATTTTGCCACATTTATTGACGATTACTCAAGATTCGGATATGTCTATTTGCTTCTCCATAAGTCTGAATGCTTTGAGAAATTCAAAGAATTCCGGACTGAGGTAGAAAAGAAGCTTGGTAAGACTATCAAGACACTACGATCAGATCGTGGTGGGGAATACCTCAGCAATGAGTTCTTGCAGTACTTGTCAGATAACGGGATTACATCCCAGTGGACTGCACCAGGAACCCCTCAACAAAATGGTGTAGCGGAAAGAAGAAATAGAACTCTCTTGGAAATGGTCAGGTCGATGATGAGTTATGCAAGCTTGTCGATTTCGTTTTAGGGATATGCCTTGGAAACAGCGGCCTATTTGCTTAACCTGGTACCTTCTAAATCGGTTCCTAAAACACCTCTGGAACTCTGGTACGGGCGAAAGCCAAGTTTAAACAGAGTGAGGGTTTGGGGTTGTCCAGCATATGTGCTGACAAAGGAACCTGATAAGTTAGAAAGTAGAGGCAAGCTGATGCTGTTTGTAGGATATCCCAGGCAAACAAAAGGTGGTTACTTCTATTGTCCAGAGAATCAGAAAGTCGTTGTCAGTACCAAAACGATTCTTGGAGGACGAATATGTAAGAAACCACAGATCCAAGAGTGAAATTATTCTCCACGAGCTTGAGAATAAAGAAGCAATTCCATCAGGAAAGCCCAATGTAGTGGTAAATCCACCTGTAACAGGTGAGAATATACCAACACTGCCACTAATGCAAGGCATGGAACAAACGCATACTGTGCCAACTACTGACACAGCTCAGATGCCTCGTCGCAGTGGGAGGGTTAGTCACCAACCCGAGAGGTATATGTTCGTGGGAGAGTCTTCTGACTTAATCCCAGAAAACTGACTAGATGATACCGATCCCTGGACATATGACGAGGCGGTATCTGATAAAGATGCGGACAAATGGCTGATCGCCATGGATTCTAAAATAGAATCCATTACTGCTATGGATGTATACCAGAAAATTGATTTGTCGGATGGCCATCGAGCCTTAGGGTGCAAATGGGTATACAAAAGAAAGAAAGGATCGAATGGGAAAATTACAGCTTTCAAAGCAAGGCTGGTGGCGAAAGGTTATAGTCAGAAAGAGGGTGTAGACTATGACGAGACTTTCTCACCGGTAGCCATGCTTAAGTCCATTCGAATACTCCTAGCCATAGCAGCACATAAGAACCTAGAAATCTGGCAGATGGATGTCAAAACCGCATTTCTAAACGGGTACCTTGAAGAAGGTAGGGACATCTATATGCAACAGCCAGAAGGTTATATGCAGAAGGGCGAAGAACATTTGGTCTGGAAGCTAAGGAAGTCGCTGTATGGACTTAAACAAGCTTCACGGTCATTTAATCTCCGTTTTGATGAGGTGATTAAATCTTATGGATTCTCACAATGTTCAAACGAGAGTTGCGTGTACCGTCTATGTGTCAGCGGAAGCGTAGTATTCCTTGCACTTTATGTAGATGATATTCTCCTATTTGGCGACAATGTGGAAGTATTGTCGGGCATAAAGGGGTGGTTATCCAAGCAGTTTCATATGAAGGACCTTGGGGAGGCAGGATACATCCTAGGGGTAAAAGTATTGCGGGAGCGCAATAAAAGGATGCTGACCTTGTCTCAAGGGTCATATGTGGATACTGTGATTGCCCGTTTCAACATGCATAATGCCAAGAGAGGTCTGTTACCCTTCAGACATGGCATACATCTTTCCAAGGATCAGTGTCCGATAACACAAAAGGAGAAAGATGAGATGAGCAACGTGCCGTATGCATCGGCCGTGGGTAGCCTCATGTATGCAATGTTATGTACGAGGCTAGATATCTGCTTTGCTGTAGGCATGGTAGCGAGATACCAGTCTAACCCTGGACAGGCGCATTGGGCCGCGGTAAAGCACATACTCAAATACTTGAAAAGAACAAGAGACTATTGTCTTGTTTATCAGTGTGATGAGTTGTGCCCTGTGGGTTATACTGATTCGGATTTCCAGGCAGACCGAGATGAAAAGAAGTCCACCTCTGGCTATGTGTTTACATTGGGAGGTGGGGCCATATCATGGAGGAGTGCAAAGCAGAAGTGCATTGCGGACTCCACCATGGAAGCCGAATATGTGGCAGCTTCTGAAGCTTCGAAAGAAGCAGTATGGTTTCGAAACTTCCTTCTGGAGTTGGACGTGATTCCTCAGCTACCCAGAACAATCACGGTGTATTATGATAACTCGGGAGCTGTGGCTAATTCTAAGGAACCACGAACTCACAGAACAACAAAACACATTGAAAGGAAGTACCATATTATACGAGAAATCGTAGCAAGGGGTGATGTGCTGATAGAGAAGATTGATACGAAAGATAATCTAGCAGATCCATTCACAAAAGCTCTGCCTCAGAAGGTTTACGAGATGCATGTATGTAGCCTTGGGCTGAGGGCAAAGCTAGCCACGTAGAATGCTTGATGTAATAGCTAGATTAGTTTAGACGCGTTATACTCTGGAAAGCAAATGTATAATGCTTTGAGTATAAGTGGGAGATTGATGGGTTTATATACTGAAAGCATTATGATTGGTATATTATGTACA
>JAPKLW010005582.1:1999-20387 GCA_026898455.1 Plectranthus barbatus | reverse complement strand
GCAGTCCAAACGATCAGTAAAGGAGAATATTGAATTCAGTAGAATAAGTCAGGCGATTGCTGAGTCCCAGCTCTCAACAGAAGATAGAAAACTGTTGAATAAATACAAATCTTAATCAATCTTGGGAAATTGATCAGATATGGGAATAAATATCGAGATACTCAACCGACGTATCAATTAAGATCTTCATCAGTGACGAATCAATGATACATATTCACTATCATTACCGAAGATATCGTTCAAAGGCTCGAGATGATTCAGTTCTGAAAATAGACGCCACGTGGAAGGGTAATAGCAAAACCCTCAGTTCCCTAGGCAGACAAAGTAATTTGAAGATCGAGTCTCTAGGAGGGGTTACGTCTATTTAAGAGAGGTTGTCTTCCTAAGGAAACTCATATCTCAAAACCTCGAAACCCTAGATCTATCTTCTACCTTCATTCCCATTTTTCCAGAAACCCAGCTCGAATAAATCAGAAATTTCGTCCTTCACCATTTCACCAAAATACCTCCAGAATAGGTTCGAGCAACGCGACTTGGATGTCTCCAAATTGAGAATTAGAGTTGTAATCTTCATAGAGATCACATATAAGGATATTCTCTCAATTCTCGGTTCACCATAGATGATGAGTTTTCTCATATTAGAACCGAACGGAGATAGGCGGTCCACTCTGCCAGGCCATGACAGTTTTCTCGTTGGTGAGATAAAAACTTGTCAAGTGGGTTTGAGGATGGATAATCCTTAGTCACATGAATTGGGTAGCTCCTCTGCATTGTACTAAAATGGTATATGCAAATGGGTATACTCAACCTCTTTTTCTTCTCTTTTTCAAGGATTTCACGTAACCAAGGAAAGGAAGAGGAGATGGAGGAAAAGCTTGCGGTGGAGGAGATGCAACTCTACAACATCTACTTGGCACCCGAAGCTACGATAACGTGCCGGTGATGCAAATGATATTCTCTTTGGATACATTTGCATGACACTGGACGCTGATAGGGGAAAGTTGTAGACAAATGAACCAGTCTGAGTAGATGGTGAGATCTGCTAGACTCGGACTTCTCAAATTCATGGAAAGTCTGCAGTAGAAGAAGGTTGTTGGAGAAGAGATGTCACCTAGAGAGCAAGAAGAAGATGAATTGCTTAAAGACATCTCACAACCTTGAAGGCAACACATTGTTGTGGAAGCAAGGCGGCTTGCAGCAATGAGCTCGAGAAAAGACCAAGAATGAGCAGATCTAGCAAAGGCGTTATTGGAGCAGTCTGAAGACAAATTGATCATTGTAAACTTGTAGTATTATACTTTGCAAAGTATAACTCTTGTAAATCAATGATATCAATAAAATGCTCGTGTTGATGACAATACTCTGTTGTCTCAATTAAAATAACAACCTAAATCAAATGCTAGATCATTACACTCATTGTGTACAAGCCTATCAAAAAAATATATGATTTTCCATAAAAAAATTTGAAAAATGAAAAGGAAAATCAAATGATATGAATTTCTCAAAGGTCTTCCCAACCCCGTCGGAAGCAGAGTACTTGAATGTTGAAAAGGAGAATCAATTCGAGCAAATTACTCACTGCTGACTGCTGAGTCCAAGCTCTCAATAGATTCCCTAAAAATACTGAGGTTGAGCTCTCAGTAAAAAGGACTCTTGAACTTGAGAAGTTCATTGAATTAAGAGAGTCTAGAAGAACTGCTAAATCCAAGCTTTCAGCAGATATCCAGTGTTTACTGTGTCCAAGCTCTCAGTTGATTGACAATGATTGCTATTTTGGAATGGCTGAGAAATCGGAAAGAGTTTACTGAGTCCAAGCTCTCAGTAAAGAGACTCTCTCTTCTACATGGATCAAAGTTTAGAAGAGTCTACTCTGTCTACTGAGTCCAAGCTCTCAGTGGAATCCCGAAAAGCTGAGCATGAGCTCTTAGCAGAGTTCGGTAGATTGCTTAATTTTTTTTTTTTTTGAAAATGTTGAGTCCAAGCACTAAGCGAGCAATAAGCATCTGCTGAACAAGGGACCGCAAAGACAGAATGTTGAGTCCAAGCTCTAAGCAAATTAGGTCCTGGATTATGTCATTCAGGTCAAAGCAAAGAAACAATGCTGAGTTCAAGCTCTCAGCAAAATAGGTGATATATGACATTCTATATTACAAGGGTAAAATCATATGCTCAGTCCCAACTCTCAGCATAAGCCTTTCACATTGCTGAATGTTCAACACATGAATCTTTGAATGTTGACCAGCAAGAAGGAGATAATTGATTTAAATATATCTCGAAAGACGGGATTATCTAATGATAAAGAAACAGTAGAGTTTGCTTTCATTACAAAGTAACTCTAGCACAGGACAACGACGAATGCCAATGAGACATGTCAGCCACACTCACGGTTCCGATGAAGTAGGACGTAAGGCGAACCGTCACCAACTGCCCAACCGTAGATTCATCTATATCAGAAGAGGATATCCAACCGCTCACAGTGGAAGTCGGTTAAAGAGGGATCGTATAAAAGAAATTTGGTTTGGGAACTCTAACCCTAATACTCCTATACCTTCTCATTCAAAATTCTTCTACACTTTTTGAAACTATCAGAAGAATACATCAATGGCAGAATCTCCAAACTGCACCAATCCCCCTGCCGAATCATCCGGAAACACCAACATGCCCGGCGAACCAAAACAGTTCCAGCCAACCTTCACAAGCATCTACTGATGGGTTTTGTATACTGAAAGCATTTATTATAATGAGTATACAACGGTTTATTTCTCCTATCTGTTAACAATCTTACATATATGAACAATGGTATCCTCTTCTCTCACCGATAGGGATGATCATACGGCGTGCTGTAGATCGCGGAAGACAGTGTGATCACTTGGGTAACAGCAGTTCGTGTAGTACCGCCTGAGACTGGGTTTAGGTAACCATATCCGAGTAATAGGATGGGGACATTCCCTGAGGAGCTCAATAACATTCATCGTGCCAAAGTCCTGTAGGCTGATTAAGTTCAGGCACGAGTGATAAGGATTGAGTGGTACTACTCAAGAATAATAAGATATTAATTAATTGTAGTTAGAGCTTGTCAGAGGCTCTGATTAATTAATGGATGTCCGGTAACCTTAATTATGGGGATTCTCAATTAATGCAGCCCGTTCTCATACAGTGGTAATAAAGGGGTAGGTCAGTATTAATTCTGTGTTGAAAAAGAATTAATATTAATTAATTAATTGTGTCCTGGGTTGTGGACATGGGAATTAATTAATTTATAGGCCCACTTTATTATTTGCATTAGGTCCCAGGTCTGGCCCAAGGAAAGTGTGCTGAATTGAGCCCAGTAGCCCATTAGGGATAAAACCCTGGGTCTATAAATAGACCACTCTCTCTGGAAACCCTAGACACTTGTGTGATTATTTCAAATCAGTCAAAACCCTAGGGCAGAGAGAGAGGAGGCGCCGACTTCATTGTCAGAAGGAGGAGAATTTCGATTCTGGTCCTGCTCAAGCCACAGATCTACGGAGTCCTCACCAGTAGTAGATCTGATCAGCACCTGGTTAGAGATCTGAAGATCTAATCTGGAGAACAACATATTTCTTTCTTCCCTTTTGTTTTCGATTTTTATTCTAAGAAATTAGAGATCTAATTTCTTATTCCGCAGATAAAATCGGATTGCGTGGTTGAATTCAAGTTGGAAATTCAAACGCAAAAGATCGGTTCAGACTCGACGGAGTTACGGTAATTCTCAATCCACAATATTGTATTAAATTCATAGGAGCATGCAAGGTTTTATCTTGTATTTAATTATGCATAAAATCCATAAATCGATCCGGTTCAGTTTGGTTTTGGTGATTCGGTTCACGGGAAAACCCTTCATCTACAAGATGGAGGACATCAACGAGTCAATTCCATACTACCCCCTAATCGCCACAAGTCAAGGAAAATGGCCTTGTGAACTCACCAACGAACAGAAAATGGCTGCTCAAGTCAAGAAGGACAAGATATTATACGAGCCACTATTTCGGAAGCATTGGTGTGAGGATCTCATAGGTAAACTCGACCGAGAGAAACTGCTGAAATACTTATTCGCAGAACCAAAGAAGTTTTGTCCACACATAGTTGTAGAATTCTTCGCGCGTGCAATTGTTGATAAAAAATGAGAAATTCTTCACCACGAGTGTTTTGGGTATCAAAATCGTAGTAAGTCCAGAAGTTTTGGAGAAGAAGTACGGACTTCGCAATGATGGTGAAGATGTAGCCAACTACAAGATCAATGATGAAGCTGAGATGAAGAAGAGATGGCTGAGATGGAAGTCGGAATCATATACCGATTCATGGAAAGTAGCAGCACCACTGAAATCTCTAGCAGAACCAATGAGAAGCTTACCACATGTAGTCATAAGAATGCTAGTGGGCGAAGTTGGCTCACTCACTGAGTTAAGTGCTAAAAAGTTTGCTGTTATGATAGCGATTGAAGATAAAGTTCGTGGAAATTGGGCAAAGTTCATCTACATCAAATGGCTAGTGCATGTCTACAAGAAGAAGAGTGTGAAGAAGGATCACCCGTTCACTCAAGATGTAGTCTTTGATTGAAGATAAGCCAATTTCTGGAAGGGATTGTACCAGAAGGAAAATGCTGCCGCGGTGAGGATTTGATCTACTCCGACTACATATCGCCAACCAGAAAATAACAAACACCGAAGAATTTCAGGGAACCCTTGATACCGAATGGAAAGAGCAAAGTCAACCCTAAAGAGGCATGCTCTGATGAGGAAGAACCATACCAAGACCATATCGTTATGCCTACTGCTGCTCCACTTACTGCCGAGGAACTTGACGAAGAACGGCACAAAGCATAACAAAATGTTCTGTTTACTGAACTTGAAAATTTGGTCGACATTTCATCACAAGAAATTTGTCAACTCTCGGATCAAACCAACTTGAAGACGAGGCGAATGTAGAGGAGCCCTCAACAAAGGAAAGGGAAACCAGCGAGTGATGATGAGAAAGTCAAGAGAAGGAGCAAGCAAAGAAGATCTTCATGTAACACTCTCCGAATCAATGTACCTGAAGTAGATACTTCTCTACCATCCTTAGATGTCATCCAGGACACGACGACAGAATCCACAGATGCCACTGCAAAGCGAAGGCTTGAATTTTCCGATGAAGGAGAATCTCGAAAGAAAATGCGACAAAGGAAAACGCTCTAGAGGGCACAAGAACAAAGAGACTACTCCAAGTTCCGACTTGAGATGACACTTGAAGAAAGGGATTCTAGATACGCAGAAGTCATGGAAAGATATGAAGAGCGCAATGCCAGGATTCAAGTTGGAGAACAAACAGGTCGTATCACGGACAGATGTTAAGGAAGTGCAAGCCGAGAAAGGGAAAAGTAAGGTCACATTCACTGAAGATGTGGAAGCAATTGTTGATCTTGAGCGAAGACAACTAAAAGAAGCCCTAATGGATTCAAGGAGATTGCCAAATCCAGGACAAGGAGAAAGGAGTTGTGACGCAGCACAATTTCAGCCCGCCACTGATCAAGGGGGAAGAATAAGTGCTGAAGAAGTTGCTGAAAGAAGTTTGTTGCAGGCTGCTGAGAAAGAAGATAGCAGTCCCGTTGTTGAAAATGAAAGTGAACCAGAACAATTGGTTGCGCAAGGAGGAAGCCAAATCGTGACAATCATGGCAGAATCTGATCTGGAAACAACGTCAGATCAGATCCCGGCTATTAATTCAGGAAATCACAAAGCAGAGATGATGAATGCAGATTCAGAGATAATCATGCCAGAGTACGCTCAGCAGATCACCACAACCAATGAAGAAGCAGATGTTGAGGAACCTACTGCTGAAGCAAATGCCTCACTTAAAGCTGAGTCAAGAACACGACTACAAGAAGAGCTCACGCAAGTGTGCGAGCTCGGAATAAGCAATATCTATGACGAATGGGTATTGAACCCTCTACCGTTCTAGGATGGAATACAGAGGCAGATACTACTAGTGTGCTCGAAAGAACCATAGAATCCATCTGGCAATGATGCATTCTGGTTCCCAGCTCTCCAGAAGTTCAGGTATATCCTTCAGCGGTCTTCCTAGCTCTCATGATGAAGAAGATGCATGGATTATCACAGATGGAGAATCCATATTTCAAAAAGAAACCCTAAGAGTGCCCATGGAAGGACCACCCGACAGGAACTACAAAGCACAGCGGATTGTGAAGTGGTGTCCTCATGTCATAGAAAGAGATGAAGAGAAAGAGGATCTTATCTCCTGGTCACGCGACATAAGCATGTTCATCGAAACTCAAGCTGCTGCAGAAATCAATTACTCATATCCTGCTGAACTCCAAGGAGAGTCGTTCGATCAAGAATGGTTGAGAGCAAAGTTCAAGAAATGGCGATTCTTTGATTATGCCACTCATGAATTGCATTATGAGGATCGCTCAATCATGATGGCAAGGACGGGTCTTAATTACTGGAGGAGTGAAGAAGAATGGGCTAATGATTTGATGGACCAGACATCCAAAAGACAGTATACGGAGATGCAAGTCACTGCGAGGCTACACAAGATCCTGGCTCACAGAGCAGCCACCGGAGATCGATCTCTGCCACCGTCAGAATATACCATAGAAGACTCTTTGCCATTCACCAAGAATTTCAAATCTCCTGCCAACAGACATCAAATTGCCGCTGCTGAAGAACTAAAGAAGAAGCTAGTAGAAGAACAATCTGCAAGAAAGAAAGAAGAAGATATGATGAAGATGTTGGAATTTAAGGAGAAAATCCTAAATCAACTCGCCAGCAAGCCTTTCAAAGTACAGAACTTAAGGGCATCCGACCAGAATCCTACTGAAGAAGAAGAAGAAGGAAGGGAAACCACACACTCTGTAATGGCTCCAACTGATCAACCATCCACTTCAACTCCAAGATTGGCAACCACAACTCTCATGTCTACTACTAAAAATCAAATTGTACCTCATGAGGAATCTTCATTTATGGCAATTGAGCCTTTGGATACCAGCACATATCAGAGGGATCTCCAGCACTATATTCATACCATGGTAGGACGGTGTATTGGAGAGCAAATGATACCAATCATGCTCAAGGTTATCTCTACCAAAGTGTCTAAAGCTAAAGACGAAAGTCTTGCCATCCAACTTGACAACTTCGAGACCTTCTCCACTAGAATTTTTGTTGCGATCAACGAGGGGGAAGAGAAGAGGTTAGCTGAAGAAGCAGAAAGAAGAATGGAGCAAGAAGAAAGGATTCGTCAACTAGAAGCAAGAAGACTAAAGGAAGAAGAGCTAAGGAGACAACGTGAAGAAGAAGAGAGAGAAGAACAGAGAAAAATTGAAGAGAAGGGAAGGATCAGAAGACAAGAATGGGAAGCTCTTGTGGACAACTTTATGAAGAAGAAGAAGGCCACTGTCGGTTTCTTAGGTGCCAAGAATGCTGCTGATTCAGACTCCTCAACGACAAAGAAGTAATATCTCTCTAAACTCTACTTCTCTTAGCTGGTTGAACAATTTTTTGTTTTCAATTTGGGTTATGTGACTGTACAAAAGAATCTATGATTATCAATGAAAACTAACCCAGGTTGAACACGACATCTCATTGTCCAACGCTGATTTAAATGAATAAACTGAAATTACACACTTGGTGTAATCAGCAAACTGCGTGGAATTTGATGTGTGTGAAATGTTTCTATGATTTCTTGATGATATTATGCGTAAATATGCTTTGTGCTTACTTGGTAAAATGACCTTGAAGCTATTTACGTGATTGATTTGTTTTCGAGCAATACCCTTGATACGTTAAGGGGGAATGTTTAGGAACATACTGAGTCTACGAGAGTTGAGACACTGAGAATAGGTTTGATAGGAAACAATTTTTATGTAATCTCAGTAATAAGTTTTCCCATGATCAGTTAGAATTAAAGCATAAGATAGAGGCTTTGATCACACCAGAAAGGGGGAAATTGTTAGGAATATTGTTAGACCCCTCTATTATAACCAATTCATTATCATAGTTTGATATGTTTTGGTGGATCAAAGCTATAGCAACTCGGTATCTAGTCAATTGTAAAAAGTCTTGTATAAGAACTCACACTCGAGTTGTAATAGATTAAGAAATAAAGAGATTGGGTTTGCTGAAGGAGTCAGCAAACTTACCCAATTGCTGAAAGGTTAGCGATGCGAAGGAAGTGACAAGGATGCTGAAGAAGGAACTCCAGCAAACTACAGAGACATCCGACGCACATCAGTAGCCAAAAGACAACGATCAGCAATCAAGAGACGAGGAGACTTGAAGAGTCTCTGTCCACCGCAGAAAAAGGAAGCATGCAGATAGGCGAGCATTCCCTTTGAGTCTAATGGATAAGATTCAAACAGCCGTTTGAATCTTCACCTATAAATAGGTGTCATCCTTCTTTGATTCAAAGGTTCGCGATTTTACACATACAAGAGATATCAAAGGAGATCAAACGCAGTCTCTCTAACACGCGAACACAACCGAGCCAAGTTCTTAATAGAAGCTTTTCATAAGCTTTCATAATAGAAGCTCAAAGACCTGAGAAATTTATCTTCTTAAAGGTAACATTGGGATTCTTTCTAATCCAGAAAGAATCTAGCAGTCATTATTGCGGTGCAAGAGTGATTCGTACGGGCTACGCCAACACAAGGATAGGTTCCGGGAAGAACTATAAAACTCCTTGAAGTCGACGTCCGAAGATAAGGGAGGTTTATCCTCACTCTAAGGAGCGACACCGGTTGAAGATTGGAGATCGAGGTGCTTGAAGGTGCGCGCTGACCAAACGGAGGAGCTGTTCGACGTTAGAGATCAGGCCTGACCTTGTACTTATTCTTCTAGTGAAATTTTCAGTCAAAAGACTGGAGAGTGGACGTAGAACAGTTCTTCGAACCACTATAAAAACCTTTGTATTGTTTACTCTTTATTACACTATTTGATCGTAGTTAGATTATTTGAAACTCAACACACCAAGTGTTGTAGTATAAACTGTAATTAATCTAAGGAATACACGAGCTAAAACATTTAGATAAACACTTGCTAAGTTGAGACCTTAACAAGACACGTGCAAGATAAATTTAATATTTCCGCTGTATATAAAATAACTTTGATCGGGGACCAACAACCACCAACCTTAATTCTTTCATTCGCTCCTGCATTTACCTTGTATGCTCACTTACTGCTTATAGCTATAAAGTTATCTATCAGTCAAGACTTCTGGCATACAACCATATCATGATGAATTCTATTACTGAATTAATGGTGATCCACTACTTGTCTATACCCTTGTCAGCAAATGCTTCATCGTAGTTCTGAGGACTTCCATCAACCAAATCAAAATCTGGGATGAAGTGTAACCTCCCACTGCAATGAATCATCGACGTTGTGTCTGCAGTCGGTACAGTTCCTCGTGGTTCCGCACCTTGCACTATCGACCGTGTGTGTGATACCATACCATCCTAGGTACATCCACACTCACACAGGGCTTTCCAAATGGAAATGCATCAACATCTTCAACTTTTTGAAGAACTAAATTATATTTGATAGTACAGTTACTTAGTCTCAAAAGAATCATTTGTTGACTTTTGACAACAAACTCGCCGATTCTCAAGACTATAGCCGTCATTCGTTTCTTCCCAGAATATCCTATAAAAAACCTTATCTTGATTTTAATCAACAGTGTTATGCTTAGTTGGCAAGACTAAATATTCTCAAAACCATTATGACCTACTAGACATATGTCATAGTCATAACTTTTGAGAAGCTCTTCACAATGACTTAAAATCAACCAATAAGTTCATTGTTGTTTTCCAACGATTTCCAAGAAACAAATCTGGTAGGAATGCTGAAATAATTATCAACATATCATGCTTCAAAATTCTTAATTCTTCTCATACTTCACCATCGGGACGAAAGTTCGTGATGTAGTCTATTAGGAATACATTCCAATTAAATGACAAGTAATATCCAAGCTCATTACTGAGGCGTTCCCTTAAGTAATTGTCAAATAAATGACACAATACTCTAACCCTCTAGAGCTTAAGTGAACATCAGTGTACACTAGTCAAGATGTTTCACTTTCCTACATATCACCATATCGAGACATACTTGCCTCAAAATCCTGGTCAACATAATGATGATATGCGCGCTTGGGAGCTTGTCAAACGTCCATGGAGGTTTTGCAACCAATAACAATTGCCATGAACTCTTCGGTGAGGGCTGAAAAGAGGAAGACTTTGAGCAACTGATCTTGAAAATATCACTTTGAGTATTTAGGATTGGTGGAAGTGACATCGTTGTTTGTAATTGTGGACGAAGGAGGCGTGGTAGAACTGAAGGAATTATACCATGAACCGGAATTCTCATAATTCAACTGAACCAAAGAACTCTGTGGATATCTAAATAATGTTCATATAATAATTATTCCCTAGCATGCTCCTATTTAATAAATAAATTACCATGCAGATGTTTATCAGATTACCTGACAGGCTGACATCCGTAGTGTCTGCATATCTGCACGTAGGGATTGAAACCTTTGAATCCTTTCACTCCATATTTAATCCTGCGGAATAAAGATAAAATATCTTTGATTTTAATTAAATAATTAAAATCAAAATATAGAGTGAGAGAGAGAAGAAGAACGATCCTCCAGATCTGATCTTCTGATTTGTATCCCAGCTTTGATCCAGAAATTTAGTGAATATTCCCTCTAGATTCCGTGCCTATCGAGAAGCAGAATTTCCTCCTCGTTCTTAGATGCTCAATCACCTGTCAAAGCCCCCAATTATTGGTTTGCTTCTTAGCAACTTATAATCTTGTGGTGTGTTAAGATCTGAGAACCTGACGGGTATTTATAAGAAATATCTGATCTCGGATGGGCTTGAGTTTGCATGGGCCAGACCGCGGACCAGAATGCAAATAGCAAATAAGGCCTATCAATTAATTAATTCTCATATTCAACCCAGAATATAATTAATTAATTAATACTGATTCATGCCACCAAAGAATCAATATTGTCCTACCTATTTGCTACCACGTTATGAGGAACGGGTTGCATAGGCTCGGTATATCCCCATATTTAAGGTTACAAACATTCATTAATTAATTTGAGCTCTGACAAGATCCAAAATTAATTAATATCTTTTATCCTATGTAGTACCACTCAATCCTTTTCACTTATGGTTGAACTTAATCAGCTTGACAGACTTTAGCGTAGTGAACTTTTTGAGCTTCTTAGGGAATGTCACCATCCTATACTGGATATGGTTACCTAGTTCCAGTCATACACAAACTGCTACCACTCAATATACAGATAAACAAGTTCGACTAGATCTCTTCACCATAATATCTCAAAGTGATAAACAAGTCTGTGTATACCTCCGTACCTTCATGTAGGCTTAGGATTCCATCAAGCTATCAAGATCAAGATTCCTTTCATTTCAGATAAAGGAATCGATCTCAACTTAGGTCCTATCAATGCGTACCGCACGCACCAGCATACCTAGCAACCAAGATAAGCCGCTTATTACTGCGTATGTAGCAGCCTATACCAACAGTGTATCATGAGACTGTCTCGGCTGTGATAACCATTTAAATCTCGCTAGATGAAGCGTCCATATGATCTTTCGTGATCTCCTATGTTGGAAATTATTCCTAAAATCTTCCTTAGGACTTATTTGTAAAAGGTTTTGTTGGATCAAACCTTATTTAGTTGGTCGATCATTTGCTGAAATCTAGAGAGTCTAACACAACTTGTAAAGTCCTGTATAAGTTATACATTGAGTTGTAAAAGACTAGTATGCTGAGAAGACTTCCTAGCAGACATAAAGCAGTTGATGTCAGCAGTCTACTCGCAATCTGCTAGAGAAACAAGCCAACAAAAGATCACTAGCAAATGGCTGAAAGCAAGCAAGACAGAATGCTAAGGTGTTAGCATTCGGACCTTTCAGCAACGAAGTAAAAAGTCTGAAACAAAAGAAGTCAAAGGATCGAAGGCAGTAAAAGGCTTCAGCAACTCCTAACATAACTAGGGCGAAATTCAAAAGCTGAAGACAGACTGCCACTCTGACAAAAAGGACACACAAGGGACGAGACTTTCCCTAAGTAGTTTGAAAAGTACATCTCTACTTTAAAAAGTGTTCTAACGAGTTAATCCATTCTGGGACAAAGAAGTCGTTGTGTCTAACGGGTATGGAGATTCAAGTTTTGAATCTCCAACTATAAAAGACAGATTCCAGGACTGGATCGACTACTGCTTTTACTACCTTGATAACCGCTTCAATCACATTCCATTCAAGTGTGAGATTCCTTTGACAAAGCGAACAAGAAAAAGTAGTCAATTGAGAGCTCGTGATAAAAAGCACATTCAAAGTCCTCAACAACCAAGAGTGTCTTCACATTCAATATCTGACACTCAGCCTTGAAGATTCTTGAATCTTTGATAAGAATCTTCAATCATTGGGATAATCTCTTTACTAGGAGTATCCAACAGTCAGTCTTGAAAAGGATTGACTCAGACGGGCGTTAGCTGCATACTTGTTAAGTTAAGAGGCAAACTATAAAAGCCTTATTTGCGAAGGACAAGTTTTACGAAGGTGTGCCCTTGACTTGACCGGAGCTGTGATCAGAGAAGTGCAGACTCACGGAGGATAGCTGTCAAGTAGCCAGGCCGAAAGCTCACTGCCTACTTAACTGGAAAGGCGATTCCTTGTAATCTGTATACTTTTCTAGTGAAATTCTTAGCGCTACGGCTAAGGAGTGGACGTAGATCTATTTGATCGAACCACTATAAATCTTGCGTCCATTTACTGTTTTATTAGTTTACTGTTCAAAGATCGATTTAAAACCTAGCAACGGAGTTGCTAGTGTATATCTGAACATTAACTTAAATCACAGCTTGAGCTAAATAATTTTTGTGAAATTAACATTAAGTGCAAGAGACTTTAAACTATTCTGCTGCATTTCGTGTTAAGTTATCAACACGACGACTCTGATATTTTAGGACCAACAAGTGGTATCAGAGCAGGAGGTTGAAAAACCGACTGCTTCTGAGTCGCTTAAGACCAGATCCGCATTTTCCTTGCACTTTTACCTGTTTATCTGTGTTTCACTTGTTTAGCTCAGGAGACAAGATGTTGAATCACTCTCTTGGAAAGTACAACAGGGAGAACTTTTCAACATGGAAAAAGATGGCCTTAATACAGCTTCAAAGCATACATCCAGAAATGGTTGAGGTACTTGAAAGAGGTCCCATTAAAATTATGAAAGCTAACACTTTTATAGGACTTGTACCCGAACCCGCTGACGGAGCTGATGAAGGAGATCAACCCAGACCCCCAAGGCCACAGAGACCCCAAATGGTTGAAAAACATTTTGAGGAATACACAAGTGAAGACAAGAAAAGAGCTCAGCTGGAGCATGTTGCAAAGAAGTTAATCCTTGACTCTCTACCAAAGCTGATGGCACAAAAGTCCTTGGAGTTCGATACAGCTAAAGAAATGTGGGAATATGTCTGCGAATCTTCACAGGAGACAGACCAAATGAAACGCAATAAACTGCAGGTAGCTGTTGATAAATATGAATCTTTCTCTATGAATGCAGGTGAATCCATAATGGCCATGGAGGAAAGGTTTAACACCATCATCGGAGAGCTGAATAACCTTGGTAAGAAGTATGAGAATGGAGAAATGAATCACAAGATTATCTCCAAACTATACCCCAGAGATGACTGGTTTGTCAAAATGACTAGTCTAAGTGAGAAAGATCTCAACAAAATGTCTACATCCGAGGTATTTGCTCAGTTAAAATCTCATGAATTTATAATACAACAGTCAAAGAAGAATGAAGCTGCAGTAGTACAATCCGCTGCTAGCTCAGATGATGTAGCTTATTTTGTCAAAAAGGATTTCAATAAGTTTAAACAAAAGAAACCATATTACAATCAAGAAAGATCTGTTCCCATAAACCAATCAAAGGAGGTTGCCACAACCTCTGGCTCTCAGTCTACTGATCTTAAGATCAGTGAACTAGAAGAACAGATGAAGAAACTTCAGAAGATGCTGATGGAGGCTAAAGGCGAAAAGGAAGCAAAGGAGACTCAGCAGTCACCTTCTCATGTCCGCTCAGCAGAGCGAAAGCCTAGGACCTGTTTTGAGTGTGGATCTCCAGACCACTTGAAACATGACTGTCCGAAAGTCAGCAGAGAAGAAAGGGAGCGGCTGAAACAAAGATTTGAAAGACGTGCAGGCAATGCAGTCAAAAGAGCGCTCCTAACCAGGACAGAAACTCAAGACATTCCTGAAAATGATGAGGAATATTATCTATCCTCAGAGGAAGAAGATGAAGAAGCCATGCTAGTCCTGATGGCAGACATCGAGGAAGATCAATTTGCTGATGCAGATGCTGATCCAAATGCTGAAACGGCTTTAGCAGCCGAGAACACCGAGGTAATTTCAGTAAACATCCCTAGATTTGTAACGTTTGATGATTGCGAGAATCTCACTTTAGATTCTGAGGAAGACTATCTCACGAAGCTAAGTGAAGAATTCTCTAAAATGTACGAAATTAAAAACGTCATTGTGGTGAAAACACCTCACTGAAGTTACAAGTTTCAAATTTGACCGAGGAAGTCGAAAGACTAAGGTCTGCAAGTGAGGAATTTACAAAAATGAAAGCTGAATTTTCAATACTTTCTGAAAATTTCAAAACTCTTGAGAAAGAAAACATTGTGCTGAAAAATAAACCAAAAGAAAATTGCATTTGTACTTACACGACTAGTCAAGCTATTTTGAACGCTGCAATTAATCAACAAAAGCACTACAAAGATAGAGCTTGTGTTGGTTTTGATCGCCATGATAAAGGAAAACCTTCTAAGCAGAAGATTACTCAGTCTATCTCTGCTGGAAAATTCATCCTTGGAGGAAAACTGAAAGAAAAGGAATTTGCTGAAATATTCATTAGCGATTCTGTGAAACCTCAGCAGAATGCTAGGACATCTGCTAGTGAACCTCAGCAGAGGTACGATATACCCCAGCAGAATCCTAGAATATATGCTAGGGAATCACAGCAGAGGTGTGCTATACCTCAGCAGAATGCTCAAGTGTCTGCTATGAAACCTCAACAGAGGAATGATAAATTCAAGCAGAACACGAGAACATATGCTTCGCAACCTAGACCAGCAGAACCTAGAAGGATTGCCGAGCAGTATGCATCTACTGCCAGGACAGCAAGATCTTCACTTCATACAAGCAAGCATGTTAATTACAATGCTGTAATGCCCCCTCATAATGCATATACACCACATAGGCAGAACACCTATGTAAGGCCTAAGTCCAAAACAAATTTCTTCAAAAGGACAATGAAGGCACAACACACTACCACACCTCATCCTAAATCTAAGCATGCAAGATTTACTTATCCTAAGGTTGAGAAAGGTATAAAGAGTGATGTCAAGAAGAAAATTTTGAAGATCACTCAAATGTGGGTTCCAAAAGGAACAATGACACTTGCTAATCCTGCAGGACCCGAGACTAAACGGGTACCTAAATCCTTATCTTAATTTTCTTGCAGAAGAAGAATCCAAGAGTGAAGGAGTCAAGATCTCCAGATGAATGGATTCTTGATAGCGGCTGCTCAGGGCACATGACTGGAAGAGCAGAATTATTCTCAGAATTACAAAGCGTTTATGGATCCTCAGTTATTTTCGGCGATAATAGCAGAGGAAGAGTCATTGGAAGAGGATGTGTAGAACAAGATGGAATCCGAATTGTCAATGCTGCTCTCGTTTCAAACCTTAAACATAACTTGATGAGCATCAGCCAACTATGTGAGAATGGATATAATGTCTATTTCATTAACTCTGGCTGTGATATTGTTGATAAAGTTACAGGTGAAGTAAAGCTTAGAGGCATCCGCAAGGGTGGACTATATGTGGTTGATTGGCAAAGTGGTCAACAGGATTCTTGCTTCGTGGCATTTAACAAAGAAGAGACAAGTTGGCTATGGCATAAAAGATTAAATCACTTGAACTTCAAGACAATCAATCATCTAGCCAAACACAAGCTGGTTGAAGGACTGCCTGCTGAATCTTTCCGAAAGGAAGGAGTGTGCAAAGCATGTCAACAAGGCAAACAAACAAAGGCATCCTTCAAATCAAATCCAGAAAAGGATACCTCAGGGAGAATTCTTGAACTCCTACACATGGATCTATTTGGTCCTGTCACACCACCCACAGTTAATAAGAAAATATGTACACTTATGGTTGTTAATGATTTCTCCAGGTATACGTGGGTTCAACTATTAAAGACTAAAGACGAAGTAAAAACCCTGCTACCTGAGCTGATCCTCAAAGAACAGAACAACAAAGAGTTTACAGTTAAGAGGATTAGATCTGACAATGGGACTGAATTCTGTAATGGAACTCTAATGGATTTTTGTGCGGAAGCTGGAATTCATCATGAGAAGTCCACTGCTAGAACCCCATAGCAGAATGGGTTAGCAGAACGAAGGAACAGAACGCTGAAGGAAGCAGCACGGTCCATGCTTGCTGACTCAGGACTCAATGGAAAGTATTGGGGAGAAGCTATCATGACTGCTTGCTACACTCAGAACAGGAGTGCGGTTAATGGCAGATTCAACAAAACCCCTTATGAAGTGTATAATGGTCGTAAGCCTTCTATTGAACACTTTCGTACTTTCGGTTCAACATGTTATATCCATAACAATGGGAAGTCTAAGCTTAACACTTTCTCACCTAAATCTGATGAAGGCGTTTTCCTGGGATATGAATACCCTTCTCAAAAAGGTTATAGAGTGTTAAACAAGACAACTCGACTTGTGGAAATAACATGTAATGTTATTTGTGATGAGTCTACTTTAGTGCGCAGGGCTGACAAAGAACAGAGGAATGATAATCATGAGACCAATGATATCCATGATCAATCTCTTCAAAAATCTTTTGAGAATATGAGTATTGATCCGATTAGGTCTAAGACTGATGTCATCCCAGAGGCATCGCACTCGGCAGGTGACCAGACTGCTGACCAGGCCGGTGATGCTAATGATCATGCTGAGGCCCCATCCTCCGTATATCTAAATGAGAATTTAGATATTGCTGGTGCACTTGATGATCGAGACGATGAAGAATCTACTGAAGATCTTAGCAAAGGAGTTGCTGAGAATCCAATCCTGGTGGAACCTGCTGCTGAAGCTCCAACCGATACAATACATGTTCATGCCGATCCTATTCATGAAGATCCAGAAGCAGATGAAGAAGGAGTACCAGTTGTTCCAGTTGCTGAACCCCAGGAGAATGAAGTAGAAGCTAATCAAAATAATACTCATCAAGAAGGAGAACCGGATGCTGAATTTCCAGGACGTATCAGACCGACATGGCTACGAGCGCATCCCTTAGACAGTGTTCTTGGAAGTGTAATTGACCCTATCCTAACCAGACAAGGAAACGGCAATGCCATGTTAGCCTGCTACATATCTAATGAAGAACCCAAGAAAGTAGAAGAAGCATTGCTAGATGCAGATTGGGTGAATGCCATGCAAGAGGAGCTTGCAGAGTTCACACGCAACAATGTGTGGGAACTAGTCGACAGGCCAGAACATCAAAGTGTGATAGGCACTAAGTGGGTGTTCAAAAACAAGAAAGATGAATCAGGTGTTGTAGTAAGGAACAAGGCACGTCTTGTAGCCAAAGGGTATAGACAATGCGAAGGAATAGATTATGATGAAACTTTCGCCCCAGTAGCAAGACTAGAGGCTATTCGTCTATTCTTGGCATATGCTGCGTACCATGAGTTTGATGTGATGCAGATGGACGTGAAGAGCGCTTTCCTTAATGGCGAGCTCAAGGAGGAAGTTTATCTCGAGCAACCTCCGGGATTTGAGCAAGGAAATCAAGTCTACAGGCTCAAGAAGGCACTATATGGTCTGAAACAGGCACCACGAGCTTGGTATGGAACGTTGTCTAAGTTTCTATTGAACAATGGATTTCAGAAAGGGAGGATAGATCAAACTCTCTTTCGCATCAAGGATGGAGACAGCATTCTCCTAGTTCAAATTTATGTTGACGACATAATTTTTGGATCAAAGAATCAAGATCTATGTGATAGATTCTCTGATCTCATGACTAGCCATTTTCAAATGAGCATGATGGGAAAGATGTCCTATTTTCTTGGACTACAAGTTCAACAATCCAAAGAAGGAATATTCATTCATCAGAAGAAGTATGCTCGTGATTTAATCGCCAAATATTGTCCGGAGAAGACCAAGAGCTTGCGCATACCTATCAGCACAACTTGCATTGCTGCTCTTGAAAAAGAAGGAGATGATGTGAATCCTACTCTTTACAGAGGGATCATAGGTTC